>QMIH01000129.1:760648-785908 GCA_003987875.1 Clarias batrachus
ATATAATAAAACTGAACAGGCCATCCATGACGTCACCCAGAGGTTTTCTGAAGAGCGGATTTAAAGCGTAAACCTTGGTTAATTCATAAATGGGCAAATGGCTGGAATGAACAGGGTTATTTATCTAAAATTGGCTAATCTTTTATGTGCTAAGGTTACTTTACATTTGATTGAACTCTGTCATCCATAACGTACATGTCCTCCCGTGTCAACTCCTACATTTCTTGTAGTAAGTGAAACTACTGCTTAGCTAAAGTGATGCAGACCAAACAGCTTTCGCTCAAATCAGCCACACCTCTAATTATGGATTATTTAAGAACTGGAGGTTGCACCTTGGGCAGAACTGTTTTGCCATCACAAGCTCGGTGCGCTGTCTATGCGGAGTTGTCGATGTCCCCCCCCCCCCCCATATTTTTCTATTCACATCCCAATAACAAGCCAGCTGGTGAATTATTAAATTTTGGTTAGACCATGCGAGTGTGATTGATCAAATCTCCTGTAACTATAATGTGGGATTATACAGTAGTATTCTCAGGATGACTTGTGAATTAGCTTCTCAACAGGTGAAAAATCCAGGAGGCCATTTATTTTCCTTCACCCACAAACCGTAGTCTTGGATAACATTCTTTTTTTTAAAAAAAAATCTGAGCATGTCTAGGGCAGCTAATTGTAAACAGTGACTGCTAATTGTCACTGTTATCCAGATGGAATGGTGAGATCTCAGTGTTGATCTTTTAATGCTTAACGAAACAAAGCTTCCAAATCCGATTTAAAAAATGGTAACGTTATCTAAGAGTTTCACACCATTGCTTGTCATTGTTTGGAGCAAAGGCAATAGGTCTTTGTTCCCGAAAACATGCGCAAGTGTCGCACTGAGAGAACAGGACTGCTGTGGTTTAAAAAACATTCATTTTATTTTCACTTTAAGTGTTTGCCATCCAGTTGGCGTCAGTTAGGTACTTTTAATAATTACAGTAACTGTAACTATTAAGATGAAATAATGTAACTGAAACAGTAAGCCAGAAGCTGCCCAAAGCCTTCTGCAGAAAAGTGTATGTTTGTTGTATTTCAGATACCAGTGTATCTGTGGTTCCATTGTTAACTGTGGAACAAGGCTTTTCAGAGAGAAGAATATTTTGCCCATTTATCAATGCAAAAAATGTTTTAGGCCATGCTGCGAGCCATGAATGCACTACTGTCTTCACTTCTTTATCAGGAGTGAATCCTCTTCCTCGCAGGGGATCAAACAGGTGAAGGTCCGACGGAGCAAAATCAGGATTATAGGGAGGATGTTCATGTAAGATCTCAATGCTCTTGATTAGCACTTCTCTGCATTTAACCAGAAGCTTAGGTTTTAGCTCTTCAGTAAGCATGTCACTATAACAAGCACTGTTAAGTGGTGAACCTTTTTTCTTGATAATGTTCCAATCCTGGCCCTTGTGAATCCCAGAAAACTGTACGCATCAATTTTCCAGCTGACTGTTGACTTTTCAACTTTTTCTTGGTTGGCCATTGAGGATGCTTCCGTTCCATACTCTTCATTCTCAGGGTCGTAGTGATGAATCCATGCCTCGTCGTGATATTGAGGTCATATCACTCAGAACTGCAGTGTATGTAGTTTTAAATTAGGTCTGTTGGTTTCAGGGCACTGAGGGATCATAGAAAGATGGTCTTTAATATTGAGCTACTTCTTGGACAGGACAAGTCTTTAAAATTTTATAATTTCATTTCTTTAAGATTGCTGGTGACAGCGAGCCTAATGAGACAGATGTTCAGTACCCATTAATATTAGTGGTGTGAATCGACTGTTACTGATGGGCGTGAGCATGATGCGCCGAGCTCTTGACTTTGGCAGCTAGGAATAAACATTGAATAGGTAAGCGTTTTCTTTAGACGGCTTCCATCTTTATGCAATTCTCTTTTCTCTCAACCTTTTTTTTGTCAGTCTCTCAACCTCTCCATCTCTCCACACAGCTGGTGCTGTGCTTCGTGAGGTGAAAGGAGATTTCTAGGCAGTGAGGAATGTTTTTAGGGGATACTCTTCCCAGCTGTGAAAACACTCTCAATACCAAAACACAACAGTCCTGAGAGAAGCTCCGGAGCTTCTCGTTCACCCTTCCATCTCAAATGATGTTTATAACAAGTGAGGGAGTTGTAAGATTGACCCACCCATCATTGCTAAAGCTTCATAGATGGGGTAGATTTAGGACAAGAAGTGTGTGTGTGGGGGGGGGGGAGCTCTGCTCCACTGTTATATGATACTTGCATACAGTATAATGAATCTTTTGCTTTTATAATAAATGTTATTGTTTCATGTGTCTTAATGAATAGGCACCCTATAAAGTGAACTCAATCAAAGCAGCTGGTTTGTGTTGTATGGGTATGCTCCACATCTGGGTGATTTCTCATGCCTTTTATAGGCCTAACATTATTCCTAGGAACTGGAATAACATACAGTAGTATTAAACTGTATACTGTCTGTCTTTTTATTATTATTATATGTTGATGAACGCATGAATGAATTAATGGAAAGTGTTAATGCACCAAACACATTCATGTTCAGTAAATGTTTTGTCCTGGTCTATATCCAGAACATACCCCATTAACACAGGGTGTGGGACAGGAATACATTTGATGGGAGACGCACACTTTTATACTTGTGGGTTGAGTGAAAGTAGTCAGTCAACCTACAATCTTTCAAGTCATGCTGCTTGAAAGGTTTGAGGAAAACAAGGGCCGAGGAAACCCAGACGCGCATAGACAGTAACCCAAGTTACAGGGACCCGTGAAGTAGCAAGGCGCGCACCGCATCCCTTTGCTAACGCACACCAAATCTGAGTTAATGACTCCATTCATTAATTTGTTCTGATTTGGTTTTAAAAAATGTCACGCTTAAATAGAACAAAAATCAAATACTTTAATTGGGCGTTGGGATTCATAAATCATTCATTCACCAGAATGATGGCGAAGAGGACCGTGTAGACCCCACAACAATCATATCAATCGCACATAAAACTCTCTAAACTCCATCGGTTCAGATTATGTTTTATTTATTTATTTATTTTGGAAGCATGGTTTTAAGATAACTGACAGTTCTAAAGATCTCCATGAACAGAGAGAAATGTCTTGATTTAGCCCTTTTCCAAACATGTGGCCTTTACAAGAGAATGATATTGTAATTCTCAAGCAAACACGCGCTGTTTGCTAGAATAAATCGAATCATTATGTATTTCATGGGATTATGAGGTGAAAACTGTCCGCAATATTTCTAAGGAATGTGATTACAGCATTTTCTGCCTGGTTCTGGTTATTCTCCATATTTAGTAATTTTTTTTTGTTTTGTTGTTTTTTTGGTCTTGATTTAGAAGTTACGTGTGCTTTGAGTTAACCTCTAAATGATCCCATTATTCTTGTCAACAGGCATCACAGGGGAGGCCATCACCAAAGTTGCCAGACCCAAGCTACAGCAAAGGGCTTTCAGGTAAACATTGTTTTTGCTTAAAATTTCTCAATCTTGGGAAAATGAAGTGATGGAAACCCACTTGTAATAAACTGCCACCTAGCTGTAACCTACTTTCTTTCACATACACGCTGCTGTTCAATCTAGGTGTTTGTGCATATAAAAGAATAAGATGTAATAAAATAATATTAGAAGTACAGTTTGCTTACATCATGTAAGAGCTCCATTGTGTAATTTGATCATACCGGTATCAGAAAGCTTAGCTTAAAATACTTTAATATCGAGTGCATATACTGTATGTGCATTAGCAGCAAGACTAGGACGTTAAAGTTGAGGTCATTTCATGGAAATACGAGAGCGTTATCAGACACGTAACTGTTTTTATCTCTGTTCCCTTGTCAGTCCTATAACAAGCTCGACTGCACCGATCTGCTATTTTCACTCAAGCTAAAACTCTAAGATAATGCTTTTTTTTCTCTCTCTCTTTAACAATCCTGTGCAAAAGCTTTTGGTAAATGCAAATAAATGCTGCAGAGATGTTGAACATTAAAGAATGCAGCAAACAGTAATAATGTCTTTTACCAGTAATGTGAAATGGTTTATTACATAATATGTTGCTTTCTTTACTGGCATACAATACAATTTTTTTTTTCTGTAAAATAATCATCAGAAATATAAAATGCAGAGGTAAATTATAATAAACACTTTAAACATTCAAATATCTATATGAATAAATATAATGCAATACGTACAGTATTTTGGCACAGAACTATATAAATATATTTTCTATGTTTTATGGCAGTAGAGCATCTAATTAGTCGGTCCATGTAAAAAATACATGTTACTAATGTAATTTTTAAAAAAACTAATATTAAGACATGTTAGGAACGTTTGTGCAAAGCATTTCTAAGAGCATCGTCAGCAAAACTTGGTAGGGCTTGGTTTATCATGTTTCATAGTCCTTGTGTTGTTTAGGCTCTACTAGATCAGATAAAACAGTGGGCCAGTTTCTGACCTCACTGCTAATCCTGATAATGGACAGTGGACCAATCCTGACCATGCTTTGGTCATATCTAAAACTCTGTTGAGCATTACTAATCTGTTTTCTCTCTTTTTACACAGAATGGTTAGACATTAGGCTGAGCTTAAATGCATGCTCACATGTACGGTTGTATAGTTTACCCACGCGTTGCTGCATTGCGTCTTCCCTTTTCCTTTTACCACTCTTTCAAAATTGACCTTATAAGTAGTTCTGTTTCTTTTTAATAAAAAACTATTTCTGAACATTGCTTAGTGACCTTATTTGCTGTCGGTTAACGCTTGTAGTAGTTGGGACATACTGTAACGCTCCAGTTCAGTTTTGAAACGCACTTCTTCTTGCCAGGCCATTGTTGTGCTAATGCTTTGTCTCTGCAGTAAACCTACTGTATGACACCGTCACCTTTTTTTTTCTTCTTCTTTAGTTTTTGCTGACTTGCTTTTCCGTTATCATGTGTGACTTCAGCTTAAACTGTTTCCTTTGTTTCTCCTCTACTTTTCATTCCGTCACTGCAGTTTTCATAAACAGTTCTCATCTGAGGACAACGACGACGTCACCCAGGCCACAAAGGCTGTTGATGTCAATTCCATCACTGCTCTACCCAAAGGTAAAGGCAGAATTAAATATCTGCAAAAAAAAAGTTTGACCACGTAAAATAAGGCATGTTTATTTTTGCTATTCATTCTAGCAAGATCCGTTATTTATTTATTTATTTATTTTAAACAGTTCATGCTCTGTAATTTTAACTGCTTTTTAGGCACATCAGTGATCCAATCATGTAATTTACATATATTTTTAAAAATAACTCAAGGCCCATATTCAGTATACTGTCCAGTATGAGAAACACTTTTTCTTTGAGTGTCTTTGGATAAGATTTTATTGGCCAGGAGGTTGGGGCAGTGTTGGGGTTGGGGTTTGAACACTGTGTGGCCTATGTGATGACCTATTTTTGGTTGGCTGGGAGCAACCTGTTGTTCTTCACAGTCATGTAGTGTTGGGAAAGGCTGAAGTATAGGCAATGTTTAGGAAATTCTAAAATGGTGGACCAAAATTCGGCCGAGTTGTCACAGGAGCAGCCGTCATCAGGTAAGAGTTAGAGAGTTTGGTTTACAAATAGGAAAATATCATTTTTAGCCAAATCTAAATTGTTAATGCAAAACAGGTTGAAATGGCTACAGTATATTAAAACGTGCTCATTTACTCGTGAGCTGTCACTTTCTTCCTCTGTAGTTGGGAAACCGACAGTAGGAATGTACAGTACAGTAGCTGATCTTTTCGATAAGATCACATACACCATTGAAAACCGTGGGTTTTGTTTTTTGTCATTTTTCTCTCTGATTTGAGATGGTAACATTTGCTACACTTAAACCAAGTGATGCCATTTAACCCATTTAGATTTTGCTGCCTTACTTTTATAACACACACAACTTGTTTGGTTGAGCGTTTTGGCTCTCTTGTTGCTTCACTTAAGCAGCTGTGAGTGCAAAAGCCAGGAAAGTCTGAGCTGTTGGAGCTTTCTGTATTCAGGATGTTTCTGTTCGTTTCAGGTTGATTTACTCTGGAGGTAAATTATTTGTTTCATAACAGACGAAAACACAACTGTTTTCCTTGTTAATCTTTTCAGCTAGTCCCAACTGAAATTAAACAGATTTTATTTTACTCTTAAACTGGAGCATGGTGCAATTCTCTAGTTTGCCCAATAATATCTAATGATCTGTTTTCTCATAGGATTTCTGTTCCACTCTCTGTACTGTATCCGTGTGTTCAAGTGTACACTATCCCTAGATGCCTAGAAGTAATATAATATTTATTTTTCCTCTGCAGTCTCCGAGTTAAGGAAACGTTTCGAGCACATCAGTAACAGTCCGAGTCACTGCTGGGACATGAACAGGTGAGAGCTTTTAATTACCTGTTATTCCACAGAGCTTGTGTTTATAGGCAAAGTGCTCATGTTCATAAATTAATAGGCCTGCAAAGATTTATATCGCAAGCTCGACTGTATTTATGCGGCTGTCTTCTCCTTCCAGTGATCTGTTATATCCATCTGTCCTCCTCCTTTTAGAAAAGAACGAATTGCACGGCGGCTGGAAGGAATTGACAGCGACATTCAGTTCTCTCTTCCAAGTGCTGGTCTGGTAACCAATAGGCTGCTGGAGGAAGACACTCCCAGATACAGTCGAGCCACAGATTTGTGTGACCCATGCACAGGTACATCGCATTAAAGATATCAATGTGTTTATGTACAGTTAGATAGTCATTGTAATGTGTTTTTAAATTAATTTGAGTGGTAATTACTAAACTCAAGATCAGGGTTGCCAGGTCCACAAACGGAGGTTAAACAAGTTGTAAACAATCATTCAGTAGTATGAATTGATGCAACAATACCTAAACTAAGCAATAAGCATGACAAAAGCCTGCCGCACACGGAAAAACAGGATATTAAATAGTGTCGCTTAATCAGGAAATGACTAGACATGCTGGCGCTTGAGACACAAAACAAAAAACATATTAAACATAGCACAGAACAAGCAATAAGCATGACAGAAGCTTGACGATCATACACTAAAACAGGAACGTAGTTACTGGTGCTTAAACAGGGAACAACTAGAGACAGGTGAAAGTGGGAGGTAATGTCATTCAGCACCGTTAGTGACGTGACATGGTGGTAATATGTAACGTATTGCATATGCTTTGTTTAATATGTTTTTGACTATGGGGTTGTTTTGGTTTAATTTTTTTTTATTTTTATGTTCTCAGTGCAAGAACATACTGCATATATTTTTTGAAAAACTTTGTGTACATTGGAAATTAAATCCTTTAAGTTATTCGGTTTCCTTTACTGACCATACTGTAAAACAACCATTTCTTGTTAAAGAAGGAAAAAGTCATTAACATAAAGTTTGCTTTACTCACTGTGCACCTTGTCATTGGTTTCAAATCCGAATTAAGACAAACCTACTGTATATAAAAGGACCAGTGATATTTTCTTTGGACACACCTGGGCTTAAAAGATTTTACACTTCATACTTTTTTTTTTTGGATTTTTCCCAGATTCTTTACTAATTTAGTCGTGTCCAATTCCTCTCCGTCACTAGGGGGCGCCACATTAAGTCTACTACTACCACTCAGGCCGAAGACGATCACGTGTTTCCTCTGAACCAAGTGACGCCAGCATCTTTTCGAACTGCTCGCTCACGCCCCGTTGGGGGCGGCATGACACACTCGGAGGACAGCGCTATCTGCTCCTTCAGTTTGCGCGAGCTCACAGACACCCCTGATTGGCTGTAGAGCCGTAATTAATGTGGAAGCACTAAGTACCTCTCATCCCTCCCCTCTGAGAGAGCTCGGCCAATCAGCGGTCTCTAGACCTCCGGCTGCGAGCGGTTGCAGCATTAGCCGGGAATCGAACTGGCGATCTCCGGATGATGGGGCGAGCACTTTACCACTGCACCACTTGGAGGCCCATGAAATGTACTTTCATGCATTAATTTTGTCAGTTATTGGAGCAAATGCCTGAAGTTTCCAAAATTAAATGTGACCTAGGTGATCTTGGTCATGTTGAGTTTTCTGACTGTTTTAAAAAGGCACACCTGGCCACTCTGATCTTTTGTAAAGTGCATATTTGAATCAAATCATTCAGTTCTCAATAGCTTCTATGTGAAGTTAAAACTAACCTATAATTTCCTTTATCATTCAGTTCCTGTTCAGCACTTCAGCAAAGATGACCTCGGCCTGTCAGACCCTCACACCTCCGAGAACGCGTCACTGCACCGGAGCAGAATGGAGACACACATGTCCCAAACTGAGCCTGCCTATAACACCAGCTCTGCTGTAACAGCCGAGCAGGAGTCTAAAGCCGAGCGCATCGCACGCTACAAGGCTGAACGCAGACGCCAGCTCTGTGAGCGCTACCGCATCTTACTGGATGAAGAGCCAAGCACGGATCATGCCAGCCAGTACTCCAGAGTGCGACGGGACCCTGAGGGCTCAGAGCGGCACCACAGGCGGCAGGTGGAAGGAAAAGATGAGGTGGAGCATAATGCCAACACCGCCAGCGTTTCTGCAGGTAGAATCACTGCTCAGGCCAGTGTGGAGCAGGAGTACAGCAAGGAACAGGCTGATGTGTTCTCAGAACACGAGAGGAGGATGAATCTGGAAAACCAGAAAAGAGCGCATGACCCAGGAAGGATACACGGAGAAGGAGTAGCTGCTGACCACTCTGTCCCTTACATAGACACTTCAGGGGAAACCAGATCCTCAGGGGAACATGAAGTGACCGGCTCGCCCAAAGTAAGTCAACCTGCAAAGCAAGTGGCTTCTCCTCGGGATCCAGTCTCTGAACAGCAGGCCCACGACATCCTTCACAAGCAAGGGTAAGCTCAGAATTATCACTCATCACCCATTCTGTAGTAAAGCTTGAGTTGTATTCCATGTTTCACTCTTTCATTGTTTGTCTATGGACTTGTTTTAGATTTTTGGCAGTTTTCAGTGTGCAAAATTTTGCACCTTGAGAGGATAAAAAAAGCCTAATAATTGTGGGAAGCTAAGCTGCTCAGATTTAAAACTCAAGTCCAACAACTTATCGATACATACATTGGATAAAAAGAGGTTGCATTTTAGCTAGTAGCCTAGCACACTGATGAGGGAATATTCAGCACATCATGGACCGGTCACATCTCCTGTTGTTCCCTTTTCCCCCAGAAATAAGACCAATGTCTAAAGAAGGTCATGCTGAAACTAACTGGGTTAAAAAACTTTTACGTAGTTTCCTGCACTCATTATAGGTTTAAAATAACCAATTTATTGTGTGTATATTTAGGAGGATTTATTTGCGATGACTTGCTCCTACTTTTGAAAACAAAAGTCCATGATATCATATCGGTCACCCCTGGTGATTACTAAACAGGTGACATTGAGGAGATCATTGCGAAATTACATTCTTACAGTATATCACACAATGGAGCTGTTGCTATTAAAGGCCCATGAAGCGGGCGTAGGTTTATCTGGCTTTGGCGTGGAATACAAGCTACGGTTGGCAACGTTACAGTGTGCCTAAATTCAACAAGGTCAAACAACAGTAACTTTTAAAATTAGTAACACCTTGGGGTTTTTACGACATCTGAGCTTTAGTATTTGTGTAAACCAGCATTTAATAGACGAACATGCACATTTCGGGAGAGCTGATTCACTCCTAAAACATATAAAACTGTGACTCCTGGGCAGAGGAACATCATGAAGGTGACAGTTAAAAGATAAATCCGAAGAGAGGAAATTTTATAAAAAGGAACGTGTTGAGGGAATGTATTTTTCTTTATTTTTTGCATGCACACACACACGCGCACACACACTATAGACCCATGTGGTGGTCCAAAATGATTGATTACGTATCGGTTTTTTTTAATGGATTAGCATCCAGGATATAAGCAGATGGATGTAAATTAATAATAGTTGCCCTTATGCATGTGTATTTGCACAAAAACACACAGATTTAAATGTCATGTTTATCAGTTACCAGTTATTTAGTTCAAAATTCCAGCATTTGTCCCACTTTGAATCGCATGTTTTGATTCGTTCCTTTGCCGTGATTCATTTGGGTGAAGTTTAGGACATGACCTTAAGACATTAGCTCACAACAGCAGAGTCAGATTTCATGACTTGGCAGAGTCTCGTAGAGTGTGTTGTCATGTCAGTGTTGTATTGCAAGTCATGGCTGAAGGTTTGCAATTTTCTGTTGCTACAATATATATTCTTGTTCTTCCACCAACATTTTATAAATTGATATGCACAAGCACAATATTTGGTGCTGGGTTTGGTGAACATTAAACGAAGCTTCAAACTTGGATAAGTCAGTCGGTGCTTTTATGTTACATCTCAGTAGATCATGCTACACACAAGTGTACACATGCTTTTACCACAATCATTCATAGAATGAGGTTTTTTTTTTTTTTTTTTACGTTTATTTTCCTTTGAATATAAAACCTCCATTTAAAAGTGACCTCTTGAACAATTAAACTGCCATATTATGTGTCCATTGGTGTTTGGCATTCCAGCACTGATAATGTTTATACTGAGTGGCTCATTCACTCTTGTTTTTGCATTTAGCCTTTGTAGTCTATGGTCGCTTCAGACTGATTCAGAAGGAGACACCATTTCCCCAACCAACTGGCCCTCCAGGTACCTCCCTTTCGGGATGATTGGGTGTGTCCATTAATTTCCACCGCTTTTAACAACACGACCCAGTTCAAAAGATTTTAGCCCCTTCTCTTTAACCTAGAGTTCATTAGGGTCATAAGACCTCTTCATTAGATCTTCACAGTATTAAGCAATGGAATTAGTAATGGAAAACATCCAGGAGTAGACGTACCTTATTTACTCATCAAAATAGATGATTATTATTATTATTATTATATCGGGCTTTTCCTGGCAAACTGACCCCAAGATAACCTGCTAGAGAAATAATTGATATCTCTCCAGGAGTGGGGAGTCCATTGCCTGATGTATACATACATTTGTGAATGTGAAATATATATATATATATTAAAAAAGGAAGAATTTAAAAAATAACAATAAATCTGAAATATACTGTATGAAAGCTTTAGGCTTTAGTCATTTGAAAATAGCAAGTGTGCTCCATGAGAGGGGTTTTGATTGTGATTTTTGAATTGGGCCTCTAATTGCTTTAACCATAGCTATACTGTACATGTGTTGTTTAAATCAGACTCCAGTATTTTTGGCTTTCTTGATCCTTCATTTTTTTATTTTTTTTTTATTTTAGGTTTTTATCATAGCTCTTTTTTTTTTAACAGTCACTAATTGATTTAATACACCAGTTAATCATTCACGCTTTAATTCATGCTAGTTCCATTATTATTTACTTAATTATTTATTTGTTGCTTTTTTATTGTTGTGTTTTAAGCATATGTTTTGTATTGGAGATAAATTAAGTCGAATGTCCTCTTCACCTTGTTTGTGGAACATAAATCGAACAGAATTCAACTATTGTCAAGCTTCCACATGTTCATTTTACTGACTAGTCATGTTCCTGGTTTTTATCCATTTATCTGTCGGTGGTGTTTATCCTTATTTTATTTAAATGCTGTTGTAGCCAATCAAGGAGATAACAGGTTGAGGGGTTGGTAAAATAATTGAGGTCTAATATTTGTTGCAGGCGTATGTCTTTTCATTTGCAATGAGGCAGTGAGATCTACACGGCACTCTTATATGCATGACTAAGACAAGAAATGTTCTTAATATTTATTAATTCAGTTTGATGGACATTTTAGAGTTTAAACGTTAGAAATATTTTGTCCAGTTTTAAACCTTACTAAACATTTAAAATGGTTTAAGAATCCCTCTGGAAAGTCCTGTGATATATTTAGTGCCAGGTTATCATAAGCTCATTATTGGATATCTATGTCTACGCAGGTTCTCCTAATCAGTAATGCAGAAGTTATTTTGGCTGAGCTGTACGAGACGTGACTATTAAAGCAGTTAATAGGTCTCGGTTTAAAGTTAAATAGAAACAAAATTCTACAGTATATTTGACATGTTGAGTAAAACCATATGAAAAAGACTTAATGGTTTTAGTCCATACAGTATGTGTCTATGGACCATCAGCACAGGGAGAGATGAGATCTGTGTGAAAAGGAAGACCGCTCCAACACGGAATGACGGTCTGACATTTGTCAGGTCATTTGAGGGTCAGACAAGTGTTTCAAAGTACATTAAACAAAATAAAAATCCCTCCTTTTGCATTCTGAGTAGCTTTCTTTGCGTTTTGCACCTAATGTATTCGGTTACTGTGTGACATACAGTATGAACCAATCCTAGAGCATGAAGGTGGGACATAATGGTACTGTATGTGTTTAGTACAGGTATGCAGCCAGGAATCTCCGTGTATTGGGAGGTGACATGCACTGAAGGATGTGATGCATTTGATGAATGATGTAAGTGCAGGCAAAAGCATCTCGGCAGTCAATTCTCATTGTATTGAAAGCAATGGTATGCTCGGTATTTTTGGTGAATGGGTTACACAATATGTCACACCAGACACCAGTGCTGTCGTGTTAAATGTCACGCCTTCTCTGAACCCGAAATGCCACACACTTCTTGAAAACAGGCGCTGATGTGGCATAACTTCAAATTCTTGAATTATCAAACATGAAGGAAGGTGGCATGTTGAGGGGGGGCGTCTTATCGCCTTCATAGCACGATTTTTGTGAGAAAGTGCCTTTAGACTTGGATGATGGAAGGCAGCTTTTTACTAACTTGGAGAGTGTAAAAGAGCTTTCAAATGAGGTCTGATGCAGGCAGAACTGATGGCTTCTGTCTAGACAGTATTATAGAAGTCAGCTGCAAATGTTTAAGGTTTGATGGAGAGTAACAGATGGAGGATGGGGTGTTGGGATAGAAGGTGTTCTGTTCATCAAGACAAATCAAATATTGGACCTTTTCAGTTTTGCAGCGGTGCAGAAACAACTTTACCAAAGCAGGCCACCTCAAATAACAGCAGTTTCCCATGCAATGTAGAACTTAATCATGATTTTTAAGGTTGAGAGTTTTGCCAGCTGCTTCAACCATGCTGATTACTTCTGGAGTGTTAGCCTTAACACAAATGCCTAATGATGAAAAATGATGGTGAAGCGCAATATGGAGTGATGAGTAATGGTGGCTACTTCCCAACCTTTTCTCCAAAGCACAATGGTTTTGTTTTCTCCATTATTCTTCACCCAGTGGATGATGTTTAAAATGAGTTATATGAGCTGAATAAACTATGAAATTCTGGTTTTACAGCTGCCAGTTGTCAGTAAATTAGCATTCACTTTTTCAGCTTCAAGTATTCGTTACAGTACACCTGGGGATTATTTCAGCTCTAGCACATGTTTCCCATTGTTGCTGCCACAGGGATGATGAACTCCTGATACTGTACCATTTTAGTGTGTGAATGTTTTCTTATAGAGTGTCAGGATAAGAGTTTGACTACCCCCAAATCCAGCCAAGCCTTAATACATGTAATGCAATTTAGATCAGAAGAAGGGCACCAAGAATTTGTCACTGCCTACCCTGAGAGCAGTGTTTTCTTTAGTTTCTGTTACTTTGGTTCTTTTATTCTATTACTTGTGTGTTAACCTTTTGTCTTTCCTTCTGAAGAATCCGAGTCAGAGAGAGAATGGCTCGTGATGGGCCGTCACACCAGAGTGCAGAGCTTGGTTTCCCATCAGAATACCCTGTGTACCGCAGCCATGCACACAGTTCCACTTCACGCCAGGAACATCCAAAATCCAACTTCCCATACCATCCTTCCCAACTGCACAATTCCCATCGTGAGCTAACTGAGCCTCAGGATCCTGGATGTCATGGCTACCTCTCCATTGGCTCTGAATCCTATTGCCCCCAGATTTGGCAAGAAGCTGAGGGGAACGTGCAGAAAACGGGTAGTCAGGCAATGGCAGAGGGGCTTCTGACGAACAGGAAAGTGGTTTTGCCCTCTGAGGTCAGAAGAAGAGAGAGAAGTGTCGACGACATCAGCCGTGGAAAATCTCACGCTATAGATCTGACCCCACACCACCAAGGACGCACTGCACAAAGCAGGGAGGAAGTCCTGGTAGGAGAACCCAAAGGAAGGCAGGGACGATGGTCATGGAGGGAGGAGCATACTGAACATGTATCTCGGCTTCAAGCAACTGAAGAGATGTATGCGAGAGCCAAGCAGGCCCAGGAGAGAGCACCCAATGGCTGGTATAACCATCAAGGGACCAGCTATGTCCCCTCAAGCATTCAAGATTCTGCTCCAGAGTCAAGTGGTAGATGGGCTTCAGATCAAACCAAACAAATTAATCAATATATATCCGATTCTGGAAGACCTCAAACCACTTTTGCAGCTGCCATCCAGGAAGCCATCCACAGCAGACCGGTCATCCCTCAGGAAGCCAGGGCTGTCAGAGACGACTCTCCGGTCGACATGCGAGTTTCCGTAGCCCAGTTGCGCCACTCTTACCTTGAGAATGCAACAAGCTCCCAAAAAACTGAACAGTATGTGATTCCTTAAACTTGTCATGCGTCTTATTCTTCTAGGACTAACCCTAACCAATGCTAAAACGGCTTTGAGTAACCTCTAAACAACAGAAGACTGCAATGAATCTGAAATTAACTAATTGTTACTCTAACTGCTTTAATTCTAACTGTTGATGGGATCTTAACTAACTGTCCTCAACTCTTCTAAGCCTTGCGATGTGGCTTGAGTCATTCATTTCTTCTAGTTTCGCCGCTGCCAGAACGATGAGTGCCCTATTAATTATTTAGCCTGTGTCTAGTCTTTTCTGGATCTCTTGATCCTACACTGATGTGATTTTTCCAGTGTGGCTCTTTGCTTACTTCATCCTGTTGTGGTGTAGGGTAGAGCACATTCCTGCGTCTACCGATGTGCCCTGGAGAAGTGGGCGAGGTGGCGGCAGAGCATCCCGTCGCCCCCGGCGATACATATCACCTGATGAAAAAGAGACTAGAAAGACTTCTGAGAGGTTTAGAACGCAGCCAGTCACGTACGCCGAGTGGCAGGAGTCCGATAGGTGGGGTGGATGAAAGAACTGATCGTGCATGATCGATAAGGAATGTTGTGCTCAAATGTGATCTGTACAAATTCTATTGAGTGAGAGAGCTGTCCTGTGAAAAGCAGATTGGCTCGCTGGGTGTTTTTAGCTGCTAGTTCCCAATAATAATATTTTTTCTCACCGCAGTCACACAGCAAGCACGTTATTAAATTAAAGACACATGTACTGATCAGCTTTGTACCAACAGTTAATCTAATGCTTTTTAAGGAAAACCATTCTGGTACTCTAGTGTGGTGTTTGTGGGTTTCCTGGTTAAAATGAAGTGCGGTTTGCTTAACAGCTCTTGCTGCTTTTAATCAACCTCTCCTTCTCTGTCCCTCTGTGTCAGCTTGCTGATTGCTCACTTGACCACTTACACTGTTGCTGTTAATGTTTCTGCCTTCTTGCCTCTTATTGATTAACTCATTCGCGTGCTTCACCTAGTTGGTGGACGTCCTAAGATTGTTTTTGTTTTACTTTTCACAGGTGTTGCCCGATTCCAGAACCACAACTCATTGAAGGTATTGTTTTTAATTCAATTGGAATAACTGTTGTATGACACAAGCTGTATTTTATTCCTCAGTTTGCAAGTCATTACAGTACATGCATTTTATTACTTTGTAACGGTGTGAGCGTGATGTAACCTAATTACAAAGGGTATCTGGGGTGAAGAAAGCTGTTTTTATTTCAGATTTACATTCAGGGGTGCCATAAAGTGGGGTACTATTGTTACCAAAGTTAACACTGTTTGCTGACTATAAGGGAAGGGGTATGATCAAGACATCAAGTGATTTCAGAAATGGAGTTCAATAATGTTTTAAATGCTGAACCTGGTGTAGAGATGGACAAGTCAGCAAAAGAGCTTGGATGCATGTCAGACACCGGTAGGGTCACGCTAGATGTTCTTAACTACTGGTATTTTCTAATCGTGCTCTTTATGTGATTTTTAATAGATATTTTAGAAATCAACGCCTCTGGAATAAATGTGTACGAGAATAATAGACCAGTGAAATGAGAATGCTCGTATGCTGTCGAACTGCAGTACACAAGCTGATGCTGAAGCATTCTAGCTGAACAAATGTTCCTACCCATAGCTTGAGGCTGTGTCAGATAACCATTCTTTACAGATGATGTCAGAACTACAGTATCATCCCACCTGCTGGCTCGAGATCTTGTCCAAATTAAGTTGCAGTAGCCTGCAGCCTCCTAACAGCTGGTTATGGCCAGTGACCTGATTAGAAGGCCTCCACTTGTTGACAACAGTAATAATTTGCCTGTAATTGGTTCGAGAGTGAAAAGCAGGAATGTGTTTCTCTGTGCCTGAAATCTTTTCACCATGTGTGCACTTTTTTCTGTTGCCTCTGTGAAGTATTTGCTTTGAAAAGCCTGTTCTCACGAATATTCCTTCCAACCCGATTTCTCTCTCTTTTTTTTTTTTTTTTCTCTCTCTCTCTGTCATTCTCTCTCTCTTTTTGTCCCAGTGGATGAGGAGAAGTTGGATGAGAGAGCAAAGATGAGTGTTGCTGCCAAACGCTCTCTCTTCAGGGTACGTGTGCAAATGTGTGTCTGTCTGTTTTTGTGTGGTGGTATGCTCGAAAGTATGTACACATTTTTGTAGCGCTACTCGGTCTGCCAGCTGCACACACAATCGCCAGTGCAATTTTTTTTTTTTTTAACATGCAAGTTCTGTGTTTTACAAGCAATTGGAAGGAATTTCTCTTTCATTTTTCATGTGGTAATTACGCCGTGCTTCAGGAGCTGGAGAAAAGTGTGGATGTTGCAGCTTTAAAGGCACAAAACCAAAACGCTGCTTTAGCACGCAGACTGAGAAGATGTCAGGACCGCTACCGTACCCAGCCGATCACTTCAGAGGAAGTCGTCATTGCTGCCACGTAAGAGGACAAACATGAATACACACTCTCCTGTCTCTCTCATTTAAGCCAAAGACTACAAAGAGTAATCTACAGGCCAAAAAATATGACGATTACCACAATACCTGAAGATAGCTTTAATAAAGTTTTTATCGAAATATACCAAAAGAAATGTAATATTTAAATCATTTGTAATATTTGGTTTCTGTCTGATCAATTCATAGTGTAAGTTTTTAAAAAGGCTAATTTTCACATTAAGCATAAAAATGGAGGATAATGAGATCTCTGTGACTTTGACTGGTTTTTGGTGCCAGAAGGACTGGTTTGAGTATTTCAGTATTTCTCATGGGATTCATATGCACAATTGCCTCTAAAGGTTACACAGATTAGCCTCTACAATGAGCAGAAAAGTATCTCAAAACGAAAACCATGCCAAACATTAAGCTGGATGAATGACAATAACAGAAGACCACAAAAGGAATGGGTCAACAAAGAACAGGAGACTGAGGCTACAGTAGGCACAAGCTGACCAAAACTGGACAGTTGGAAAAAGACCAGCTGTGCTAATCTTCTGGGATTTTGAAGCCATGGGGGAAAAAAACAGTTTCTGGAATGCTCAAGCCAGTTCTCCTGGCACAATGTTCATATCACGGAGCTCAGATTTTCATTTTCCCTCATTCTGATTGGCTGAGCAGTGGCAACAGCTGTTCCTATGAAAGTGCATCCATTGGCAAAACATTTTTTTTTTTTAATGTTAGTCTTGAGAATTTGGAATGACCCTTTCCCCGTTATAAATCACCCTCCTGCTTAGTTGTGATCTTGAGCTGAATTAGTTCGGCCAGGTAGTTATTTATCTCTTATTGTAAATGACCACGCAATGGCCTTGTACGTCTATGCTTTGACGTACTATTATTCCAGACTGTTATTTGGGCAAATCTACCAGTCACACCTCCTTTTTTTATTTTTCTTTTACTCATCTCTGATTTCTGTCTCTTTCCTCCTTTCTTTATTTCTTTACCCTGTTTCCTCTTGTTGCTTGAAGTTCCCCTGGTCCCTTGTCACAGACTGTGTCTGTTCATTCTTCGGTAACACGTGTGCCTAGTCCTACTGTAGTCAACAGCACAGTCACCCAACACAGGTACCCAGGAGTTTTTCCTTATGCTCATACATGTACAGACACACACACACACACACACACACACACACACACACACACAAGCATGTGCGCATGTGTGTGTAAAAGATGCATGGTCACTGATGGATACTAATGGTGTCAGCAGATTAAGCATGTAGAACACACACTGGTTAACACATGCTCTGTAATGTGACCTAGACAACCTTGAGGTCTGGATGCAACTAAAGAAGTTGTTGAGTTGTGTGTTATTTTTTACCTATGCGGTGTGAACTGTGTTTAGGTGTAGTGCTCCCTCATGTGGACTAGTGAAGAAGTGTCAATTTTAAGTTGTACCCTACTAGTCAAAAAGTTTCAGAGGCCTCAATTGTAACGCAACACATATAATCCTGAATGGCAATCAGTACAGTAACTAAGGGCATTGATCATCGCTTACTTTTATATTAAGTATATATAACTAATTTCAGTTTATATTTAATCTTAAACATTGCAAATTAAATAATTTGTATAAACCTATTATTATTATTATTATTATTATTATTATTATTATTATAATAATGTAATATGTTCTAAGTAGTAGTAGTAGTAGTACTGATGGCTATCAGTTTCATGTTTCTGATTTGTGTTTTACCTTTTATCCTAAGAAATCTTCAGAGATTATAAAACCATATAAAAAAGGCAATCTTTAAGATTTGTGAAATGATTAATATTTTTTCATATCTTTCTAATAAGATGTGCTGACGTGTAATAAAATGAACGCATCCTCAAGATTGGTGCCTGTGCTGTTAGAATGTCTGAAACACCACTTGCATAACCGCATACGTACACAAGCTCTCAGAAGCCCTGCATGTTTGTGCTGTGACATTACAAACATCTCTGCTACACTCAACATCTGTCACTGCAGCCTCCATGCACTACTCAGTTACTGAGTCCATAACAGCTGGCATTCATTCTGTCACGTCCGTAAACAGAACCCAGTTGTGAAAGCAGACTGTCCTGATTTAAACAGTTTTTTTTTCTTTCTTCTTTTTTCTAAAGAACGATTGATGCTTTGTTGTTGGTCACATGACATTTAACTGTCTGTACTGGCTTCACAGTTTTATGGTTTGGTTCCTCTACAGTCAATGCATGCATGAATCATTTCAGTTCAGTACTAATGCTCTAGATGTACAGTAGCCTCCAGTTTGATTATTGTGGCTGACTTGAGAAATAAAGGGATAGAAAACATTAATATTTATGC
The DNA here is from genome assembly GCA_003987875.1 of Clarias batrachus. NCBI lineage: Eukaryota > Metazoa > Chordata > Actinopteri > Siluriformes > Clariidae > Clarias > Clarias batrachus. The sequence continues at coordinate 779,980 of QMIH01000129.1, forward strand.
AATGTCCAGGCTTATAATAAAGGTTTTATATCCACCCCCTTTTTTTATTCGTCTGTCTTGTCCCCTGTTCCCCCATCGCCTCTTTCCGGTGCTGTAATTCTTCTCTCAGCTCTGTGGTGAGGGAGCAGGCACGAGAGGCCCAGCTGCTGCAGGACACAGCGGCGGTGGAAAAGGCTCGCTATACAGCAGTAGGCCAAGAAGAGCCTGACCTGTCCACTCTCAGCCTGGCAGAGAAAATGGCCATCTTTAACAAACTCACCCAGCAGTCCGGTGTCAACCCCGTCCGCCACAAGGACCCGCGCACCCGGCGCAGTAATGCCCGTTACCAGACCCAGCCTATCATACCTGGAGTGGTAGAGCAGGTACAGAGAATTTTTCCATTTTAACCCAATTGAAGCACTAATAAATTAAGGATCTAAAAGGTGTATAATAAATATAATATTTTTAGGTCGCCTTGTTTTTCAATATTACATGGAGGGAATAATAATGCTGAGCCACTTCTATTAATGTTGGAAATTTTTTAGACGATCTTGTTTACAACTACAACACTCCACCAAAACCTAAAACCATTCTGTATACTCAGAGTTTTGTGGACACCCATTACATCCATATAAGTTTTTAAACATTACGCTTCATTCACTTGTACAACAACCTCGACTTTTCTGGGACGGTTTTCCACTAGGTCCTGGCCCATGCCTATGGAGGGATTTACTTTAGTCGAAAGAGCATTAGTTAAGTTGAGCACTAATGTTTCAGTTGATCCTAAATGATCTTCCACTCCAACCTGAGCAAACCATGTCTTTGTACACGGTTTGTACATGGTTAGACCAGAACAGGTTTGGGCATCTTGATTGCAATGAAGGGAAATCTTAATGCTATAGCACGCGAAATACATTTCTATATAATTATTTACTCCAGGCTTTGTGGCAACACTACATATCTACGTCTAGGCATTTGGCAGACGCCCTTATCCAGAGCGACTTACATTTTTATCTCATTATACATCTGAGCAGTTGGGGTTAAGGGCCTTGCTCAAGGGCCCAACAGGGACAACTTGGTGGTGGTGGGACTTGAATCTGGGACCTTCCGAACCGTAGTCCAATGCCTTTAACCACTGAGCTACCCCTGATGTTGTGATGTACAGGTGTCTACAAAACTTTGGCCATATAATGTAAAATATTCTTGTACTTACAGTATGCATTTGATTTGTGCAATATCTCACCAGGTACTATGGAGAATTTTGTACAAGATTCTTACTTGTGCTCTTTTTTTCCAGTTACCTGACTATTGCATGACATTTGAACATAAATTCAGTCCAAATCCAGCTGCAAGAAATGAATCGGTGTATGGTTTATGCCACTGTGTCTCCTCTCTCTTTCTCTCTCTGCATACACATACTGTACATGTATATACACGAGTTGTGCTTGACAGTTCTCTTTGGTGCAGGATGGCTCAGACTCTGATTTTTATGAGGAGGAGATGTGGCTCTCAGACGGACTTAGTGATCTGGACTATGTGAGAGAGCAGTGTGGTTATCTGTGGGTCGTCTGCTTCAGTTTTACTCAGCTTGCAGTAAAACCACAGGCTTGTAGTGTGCTGTCGTGCTTCAGTATCATGCTCTGAGTCACTGCCCCATATTTTGCTGGTTATATGTAATTGAAAGCCGTATAGATCGGTACGGCACTCTGCATCTTTTTAATGATATAAATGTGTGTTATTTTTATGGTCCGTGCTGTGGTGATGAATTGCGCTTTGTTTGGAGGAGTTGTGTTGGAGTTCTGTTTGCTAGAATGTCACACGAGTCTGTTTTACCTGCAATTTCTTTATAATTTATCATTTTTTATTTTTTTATGGTAAGGTTTTGATTTAAAAGGCATTGATGATGTTTAAAGGTTTTTTGTTGTATGCAAGTTATAAGAAAAAAACTATAAGCATGTCTCTTTTGCACTGTGTGTTATTTGGGACTGAACATGTGCATTTCTTGACTTGCAGTTTACAAGACTCTTCACTCATGACTTCCCTTTGTATGATTCACCACCCTGATCCTCACCTGACTTTTTAATTCTGCTTTTTTTTTTTTCCTGCAGCTCGGAGCTGGCTCTCATTTCCCCGCCTCCTCATCTGCTGTAAAACCTACCACGGTTTCTACCGTCCATGCCGGCGATATTCATCTGGCCCAATCTAGTGTGTCTAACAGCTATAATGAACTCAAAGGTGAGGGGGAGGAGTCCGGCCTGGGTGTGGGAATGAGGAAAGTACTCTCTCCAGAGAGAGTGAAGCAGCCAGATGGAGAAGTTGTGACTTCACATGATTTCCAGGAGACAGACGGACATCAGAGGGCAAGATCAGCAGTGGCGGGTAGGGTTGTCTTCTTTGATGGGATGCCGTGTAAATAATCCATGCATTTTTTTATTTATATATATATATATATATATATATAAGAAGGTGCAGCAACGCTGACGAAACATGAAATCTGTACCTTGTGTGGTTTACGTGGTTAAGCAGCATTTTCCTGTGCAGCTTTGAAATAGCAGCAACTTACAAAACACTGATTTTAAAGATAGCATCTAAATATCTTGATGTGCTGAATGTGTTTTATTGATCATTGAACTCATCATCATGACGAGCATCACATCCCCAATTTCACTGTAGTAAGCCAAGATTCCCTCAGAGACTTATTGAGGTACTTCAATCAGCGAAATTACTTCAAAGGCATTTCAGAAGTAGTTAGCCGGAGTGAACATGAATACACTGTTAGCGATTCTGATGTCACAGGTCGCTTTCAGAATGGCGAAGCAGCCTGGAGACGAGTTCTATTGGCACCTTCCTGTATTTTTTTTTGTTAAAAATATAGTCAAGTCAGCCCGTAGGTGGCGCAGCAGCACGGTGGTGTAGTGGTTAGCACTGTCGCCTTGCACCTCCAGGGTCAGGGTTTGATTTCCGGCCAGGTTCGATTCGAGTCACTGTGTGCATGGAGTTTTCATCCCCGTGCTTGGTGGGTTTCCTCCTGGAACGCCGGTTTCCTCCCACAGTCCAAAGACATGCAGATTAGGCTCATCGGGGGTCCCAAATTGTCCGTAGTGTGTGTATGAGTGATGTGTGTGTGCCCTGTGATGGATTGGCAAGATTAGAGGTGTACCCTGCCTTGTGCCTGTGATAGGCTCCAGACACCCCGTGACCCTGAATACAGGATAAATCGGTGTAGATGATTGAGTGAGTGAGTCTGTAGGTGACTAAGCTATAGTAAATCATTAGGTGAGAAGGAGTGTATCTATGGCGAACAGTGTGAATCTGACGTAAAACTGTTGGTTTTTATAGTGCACATCACTTGTGGTGCAATTTGAGATTACACAAGATGCTGTCGTGCCTCAGCTGTATTTCTCAACGTAACCGCGAAAACTAACGATCCTTAATGAACAGTAGTCGTCGATTTTGTGAAATTGAAAGCTAGAGGAACGGAGTCTTCCACAACTGATAATACCATCACATTTAGTCAGGCTCCAAATATTTTCCTATCCCAACAGCATGTTTGAAAATAAGCTCCGTTAATGTAACCGAGACAGAACACACTTCCTGCCGTGTCAGTGCTGTTTCCCACACAAGCTTGTGGTTCTGCGCACTTCCTGTATGAATATAAAAACATTTGCATTTCTCACACCTAGATTGACTTTTACAGTATGTAAATGTATTAACTAAGGCACTTTTACTTGAGCTCGGATTGTATGATAATCTATTAACGATAAGACAAGACCGCGTCAAACCACACACCCATTCCTGTCTAGTCGCTCTCCGTCACTGAACTGGGGCTGTCCTACCGGCTTCCTCTATGTATATATGAGTGTCTCTGTGTGTGTGTTTACTCTGCAACAGGTCTTCCTGAGCAGGCTGTTTCAGCAAGAGCCACCACAGCAGCAGCGCTGACTGCATCTCAAGCCTTGAACGGGAGCACTTCCCTCCCGCAGCACACACACACTCGGCAGTTGCTGGAGTCTGGCAGAGAGGCCGTGTCCGAGGACAGGAAGAGGAGCAGAGAGACAGAGCAAGACACCGAAGAGGCAGAGGAGATCTCAGACATCATGTCAGCGAGGCAGATGTCCATCAAAGAGAGGCGAGTGCGCACGCACACACGCACGCACGCATGCACGCACACACGCGCACACACGCGCACACACACGTTCAGAGTTAAAATCATTTAAACCTGCACAGCAATGTTGTCTTCATCAGTCTTTGGTGTTTTGGATGCAACTTTACACATAAATGGAGACTTGTACAGTCCATATATGTGTGTGTGTGTGTAATCTAAAACACTTGTGATCAGATTTTGAAATGATTTGATGCATGCATGATCATATTATTGTTAAGGGTAGTGAAGGGAATTCTGTTTTCATTTAATAGAAACGCTGAAATGTGCGCTAATAAGATGTGACAGAAGCCAGGACACTTAGGCGTTTCTATATAAGGCTGCGTCTCAAGACCACGAGTGTTGATCAGTCAAAGAATGATAACTTGACTGTTTACAGGATGTCGAAGCTTCCAGGACATCGTGAACTACAGAAGTCAGTCTGTAGAGACAAACACATCAGTATCTTACCCTGAGGATGTTAGCAAATAACATAGGCTAACTGCTGTTTATCTGTGTGCGTGTGTGTGAACGAAATATATGCTTTTTGGGCAAACCAGAGAGGGTGTCACATGTCTGACTCTCGAGAGAAATTAAGCAACATAAAAACATTTTTTTTAAAACAGGCACAGTGGTTTCACTGGTTATTTCATTGTCGTTGTTGTGTGTGAACCATCAGAAATCTAAGCCATGTGTTTTTGTTTTGGTGTGTTTTTTTTTTTAATGATCAGTAGTTTTACAGTTTCATATTGTGCAATGCATCGGCACACATTTTCACATAATAGTAGAGAAAGTAAGCCGTCTGAGCTCTCGGCTTCATTATTCAAAGACTGTTCAATGTAGAGATTATAAATCATTATGCAGAAACATGCAAAACACACATGAACATGCGTGTAGAACAAACCACATTATTTTCCCTTTTTTGTTTTCCTATAAGCTTTCAGCAGCTGATTTTGGAATTAATCCATTCATCCAAATATTGAGATTACAATCAGATTGTGTGACAAAGTGCTTTGTGCAGCAGGAACGATAAGCAAATGATAATCATGCGATGCCATTAAAGACATGCTAGAGTTACCAAGTAAACATTATACTGTAGTTGACTGACTATAAAACAATATGTAGAGTATATTAATAAACTACTCTTCTTTTTATATACATCACATCTTTGTCTGTATACTAGAACTGGTGTAGAATTCTTTGTACCATGGTGTGCTTGAATTTCTGGGAAGATTTATTAAAGGTTTGTGCACTGGATTGTATCGTGCTGATCATGTATACAAATGCTATCTGAGCAGATTTAACAAGCTGCACATTATCTTTTACTATGCACAGCGAGGCTGTACATTTGTAGCTCTTTAACTGGGAAGCATGAAATACAGTAGTTTCATATTGTCATAATAGTAAATAGACTCCGGAAGCAAAGTGTGGATGTCATTCTTTTTTTTTTTTTCTATCTCCCTTCAAGCTGCATTCTTTTTTCGTCCTGTCCTGTATGACTGTGGGAAGACAATGCGGAAGCATTCTATCAGATAGATGGATAGATAGATGCTGTATACTGTATGTTGCATACATTGTCATAGTGTTAAAAACATATATTGTCGATTTGGATATATGGCGATGTACATATGCCGCCTAAATGTAAAAAATTATGTGATACATGCACCAAACATAGGGAAATAATAGGGAATTATAGGGAAACAAGACAGACGGACGGACGGCTAGACGGACGGACTGAAAGATAGACAGACGGTCAATGTGTTTGTACATACAGTATGTATGCTACATAAGTATCCCATGGGATATATA
>QMIH01000130.1:0-20919 GCA_003987875.1 Clarias batrachus
GAGTCCGTCCTCACGCCCTACCAAGGTAACACTACGGTTCCCACCACAGCACGGAGCACCATTCTCACCAAGATCAACCTCGTCACGTTACAGTCACCACCCTCCAGTTACAGTCAGTGACACCACTACTCAACCCGAGTTCTTCCCTCTCCATGTTCTGCATTTGGATCCACCAAGCCCACCACGGAGCCTGACATTTTGAAGATGTGAGAGATTTAAGGGGGACAGCCACGGTGCTATAATTCCTTATGAATCTGCGGGAAAAATCAGAGTAATTGTGAATCGTGGACCGAAGTGAGAGATCAAAACCAGCAAACATACAAATACCGTATGAGATCCAAAACGAGACACTAGAATTAAGTACCAAGAACAAGTGGTGTTGAGAATGGAAACAACTAACTCGAGAAAAGAAGGCATTGAAGGCACACGATAATCCGTCAGCGAGACAGCGGTCTGCACTTCCTTAAATACTGGGAGAAATTAGTTGTGAATGAGATGCTGGTGTGTAAAGAGGCAGGGTGTGTGAAAGGGCATAATAGCCAGGAGGAAAACATGAACATGTGAGGAAGACATGACAGCTTGGGAAAAATGAAGAAAAGACAGTGATTCCTGATGGAGAAGTGACAAAAAAGATGCTCAAACTCACCCATTTCCCATAATTAGTGCTTCCTTCAAGCAGATCACGATGGACCTGGTTGGACCATTTACCATATCAGCAAGGGGACATGAACACAGTATAACCTAATGATGGTGGATTATGCCACCCACTATCCAGAAGCCACATCAAAGAACATCATGAGAAAGCTGGTCAAGCTCTTCAGCTGCATGGATCTACAAAAGAGCTACACATTGAGCAATGTACATCTTTTAAGCTTTGTTGCTCACGATAGTGGTTCACAAACTTGATGGGACAATTTGTGTAATATCTTTCAGACAAGTCTCAGAGTTTAAACATATTCCCTACCACTTGTGGATGACCTTGATTCGATCTGAAGCAAAGAGAAGCCCTAGTTCAACGCTTACTATAAACAAAAATTATGTTTTAAAACGTAATGAACAATCTATGAACTTTGTTACTAATATGATTGTAATTTTTACCAGTATTTTAATCAATTTCGCTTTCTCTGTTCCAGCTACCATCATTCATTAATACCTGTTAAGGGCTACAATGGCATGTTTACAAGATTCAACTCCCAGAAGGTTCCAGGAACAGTGATATTTAGGGTAACGTGTGTTTTAAGAAAGGCTCCAAGTCAATGAAATAAATTCAGTAAAACAAGAATATCCCCTATTACCTGAGATTTCTGTTGAAACAGGTAAAGGTTCACGGATCAAATGGACAAAAACACATCTGATGGAATAGTGGAAAACACCTTCCACAGATGATCTACTGTACTTTAAGGGACCCTGACTCAGTTTCCTGATAATTTGAACCCAGTATGAACATTGTTTTTGCTGTTTTTACATATATGCAGGGACCTTTTTATTAATGTTTAATAAAAAAGGAGGGAGATGTTAAAGTATCATTATACTGTTAGTTTGAGGTAATGTGAACACTGTTTAAGACGCCTTGTACTAATAATCCTAAAGCACACACACACAGTGCAGTGAACAACTTCCAACAACAGCATTAGCTGTAAATATGCCTCAGTAAAGAGGTGTATGTCTTATAAACAAAAGGAGGAATAACTCGTATGTTTTATTTCTAATGCAGAATCTTTGTGACTCTGTTTTAGGCCCACTTTGCAAGGTGATTTAAAAAACCTCAAGCAATACAACATTTGGCCATGACATCAGCCTTAACCAGCAGAGGTGGAAAGTAATGAATTACATTTACTCGATTTACTGTAATTGAGCACTTTGTTTTTTGAGTACTTTAAAGTAGCTTTTTAAATTCTGTAATTTTACCTAAGTATGTTTTGTTCAAAGTATTGCACTTCGCTACATTTGAAATCATTTGCTACTGAGAAAAAAATAAATGATAATATTATTTAATATTAAAAATAATAAAAATTATAATATATAAATAACATAAAAATAATAATAAACTGGGAGGGTTATTTTTATTTCCTGCACAAAGCGTCACACACATATTTAAGCGACCACCTTGATTTCAAGCACAAGACAGGCAACATCTTTATTATGCAAAGGTTTTCCTTCAATTAAAAACAACTAGTTTGAGATTTATATCTGCTTGTCGTTTTTGAACTACACTAGAATCCCCCATCCTCCCTCCGCTATTAAAAAAAGTAACTTGGTAACTTTTACTCGGAGTAAATTTTTATTGAGCTACTTTTAACTTTTACTTGAGTAGATGTTTAGAAAGTTAACTTTACTTGTATTTCGGTAAAATTTCAATGAAGGTACAGTAACAGTACTTTTACTTGAGCATGTGGTCTGCTTAGCATGCAAATTGTGACTGAAGACGTTTTCACGTTACCACAAAGACGGTCCTTGCCTCGGCTGATGCAGACAGCTGTTCTCTGAGGAGTCATGACACCAATTGCTACATTCTACCTGAGCCTCCAATAATCAGGGACAATGTTACGACCTCTAGGGGTTAGCCACAACAGAAAAATAGAACAGAGTGAGCTCACACCAGAGAAATAAGTTCAATTAAAAATAGTTTAATTTTTGCTCCTTTTTTTTTTTACACTGGGTTTTCTTCAGGAGTAGACAAGGCCAAAACAATAAACAAAATAGACTTGTATTTAAACATACAGTAAGTAACCTGAAATTAAAGTATAGAAAACAAAAGTTATTTACAAAGTATTAACAAAATGTTAGTGCTTACATTCAGCCAAATGCAGACAATTTTTCAGAAAAACCGGTGAGTCAGTCCGTACGGGGTTTTACAAAGACAACAAAGACTCTAACAGTCAAACTCTCTTTCTCTCTGGTACAACACTCAAAAAAACAAATAAAACATACAATCAGAATCTCGCAATACTAGCACACAACATATGGGATTTAACAAGGCTCAAAAAGAGCAAAAGCTGAGTGTTTGGGGCAGTTCTTATATCAGGATAGGATGCAGAGTAGAACCTGCTGATTAACAGGCCACACCCACCTAGAACAGACAGGTCCAACAGAGAGGAACAGAGAGATATCTAATTGACACAAACAGAATCTCAGAATCATAACACCGTCACCCATAAAATAAAACATACAATGTTTTACTGGTTAACATGTGACAGGGAATCAGCAATTACATTTAACACCTTTTTTGTGACATATCTTCAAATTTTACCTTTGACAAATCAGAGACCATCACATTAAACGATGATTGGCATTTGACATTTGTTGGAGAAAAGTAAGAGGATTATGACCTGTGAAACCAGTAACAGGCTGCAATTGTCGAACGGATATACACTTTAAAATGCTGCTGTAACAGAGACAGACTGCACACGATAGTAACTATAAAGATGAGTGAGTTTATTTTACCACAGAGAACCCGAGGTAGTTTTATAGCAAGCACTTGCAAGATATCAACTGATGCGAGTCAACTGAAGAGCAAGGATAAACGGTAAGGTTTACTTTTCTCTTACAGAGAGAAGGAGTGTCGAGAAACCTAAACAGGAGATACCTGGAGAGGAGCACAGCCACACATCATGACAGCCCAGACACAGTCGCTCAGAGATTGTAACAGGAACACTTTCTGGAAACAAGAGCACAGGTAAGTAACTGGTTATGTATGTTCTCCTTACGGTAGCGTAGGAAATTGAGTCTACTTTGTAGATACGAGCCCAGACACTGCTGCTGCTGATTCGTAACAGGTGACGGTGGTTAGAACTCGGGAGATAAAGGATGCGGTGTCTGACTGAGTTCAGAGCCTGGCCTGTCCATGACAGCTGCAAGGCAAGGTTTGAGGGGTGCATGTGACAAATTAGGATATTACCTAATCACATCCATAATGTCAGCTTGAGCTGATGGAGGCAAGTGAGACAACTTTGCTGAAAGGTTTAATAAAGTATCTGAATTTGACAACCGAGCTGATGTAAAGGTGGCATTATTCATTTTCAAACCATCAATTTCTGAATACTCAACAAGTGGAACAATTACCGGGGCAATTGTCTTACCTTTATAGTAGGAACGTGCCACGTATGCTTGCAGCATGTTAACATGACAAACATGTGTCTTTCTCCTGTAATCAGGGGTGTAAACAACATAGTCAGTGTCACTCAGCTTCTTATTTATCTCATAGGGGCCATTGAGTCTAGCTTGAAGTGCTGACCCAGGGACAGAAAGTAAAACAAGAACTTTATCACCAATTTGGAATGAGCGTGAGACAGCCTTTTGATCATACTGAGTTTTCATCTGTTCTTGTACAGAATCAAGCAAGTGTTTTGCCAGGTTCCACAACTGATGCAGACACAAAACAAGCTGATATAATCCAAAACGTTCTTAGTAGTAGAGGGGTGGTCAGTTGAGAGAATTTGCTCTTGCAAGATCTTTAAGGGACCACGTACCGTGTGCCCGAAAATGAGCTCTGACAGACTAAAACTGAGAGAACGGGGGAAGTGCGATGAGTGATAGGAGCCTGAACAATGAATGGTCGAGACAGAGGAGTGAGTGGGATTTTAAATTGAAAAGCATAAAAAGTGGAGATCAGGTTTTGGTTGGCTCCGAAGGAGCGACAGGTAGACGGATCACAATGATAAGTGGGTGAGGTGGGGAGGCATGGTTCATCACCAGTGGCATATACTAGGAGGGAAGGCTGTGGCTGTGGATCCGGTGCCGAGGGCGGTCGTGTTTGCTGTAGCTAGGTGGTAAGTGACATTAGGGTTCCTGTGATGGTTTGGAGCGTGGAGGTGATCTCTGCCTGATCTCTTGTTAGTGCCTAGGAGGGCTCCCTGGCTCTCTAGTGGCCCCCTCAGACGAGCTGCCTCTGCTGGATCCATTTTTGGCCAGATTATACTGTTAAGGGGTGCAGGTCGTGCTGGATCCATGGAAGTGCAGAGAAGGAACTCCTTGGAATTAATTATATTGTGTACTGATTGGCGTGAAGCTTGAAACGGACTTGGCTTAATAATTCCTAATAACTTAATAACAACTAATAATAATAAATATAATAATAATAACTTCCTGTTCTTCGCCATTTCCATAAGGACCGGCACAAGGATTTGACGCGTAAAACCACAAACCTTTAGTGTATCAGTTTAATCTTTGTTTGTCTGGATACAAGACACTCAACAAATTAAACTTAAGAACTATTTACACCTTTCAAGCTTCAAATTAAATATGGTTTCGAAGAACGGTCAAAAGACTGTCTAACACCGAGTCCTTCCTTCCTTCTAATAAATCAAACATTAAACGGTTGCTAACGTAAACATATGAAATTGACCTATGACCTTTACGTGAGCCAATAGTCACAAATATGTCGCAGATATGTCCGAAAAAGCTTACATTTACATCTATGTAATAATGAAGTCAAATACTATAGAGATTTATTAAAAATGTACTTTATGGCTCCAACAATAATTCTTATTAACACGCTTCTTGCTGGAGCGCTTGCTTCTCTGTGCCAGGAAGCTGCGTGTGCAGAGAGAGAGCTGCTCTGGAATGTGGAAGTCGGCGCAAAAGCTTTGAGTGCAGCGTGAGCCTGGCAGGAATGCGGAAGAGCAGTGAGCCGGCGAGAGAGCCTTGTGTCCAGCACGACTCGCGCAGGAATGCGGAAGCGCAAAGAGCCGGCGGGAATGAACTCTGCAATGAAAGCGAGGAGAGCGAGGAGAAGTCGTGCAAGTTGAGGGCTAGTTTCGCCAAGCTTATTCGCAAATTTGTAGTCATCAAACAAATCCAATGGTTCGATGTTATAAAATCCGAAATGTGAGGCAATAGCGAGGTCAGGGAAAACAAAGCTTGGTCAGTATCGAAAAAAGCAAGGTATGGAAAAATGCTGGAAAACTGGGCCATTATTGAGTGGAAGGCACTCAATAATCTGGTGACATTGTGGTGTGTGGTTTAAAAAGATAAGGGAGATAATTAGTGATAGGGCACAGGTGTAGAGCGGAGCGTGAGGTGGTGAGAAGTAAGGCGTGGTTGGGAAGGAGAAACAGGAGTGCTCCGGTAATCATGGCAGAGCTGTGATTTGGCGGGTCGTGATAGTGCTGTAGGCTAATTTATTTATGTGTAGTCTCGTGTGGTTTTATGTAGCACTACAGTCCTGGGGAATGTTTTAGATGTAATTTTTAGATTAAATGTATTTTTTATTTTGTAAAAAATAAATTCCAATTGACTGCGCTTGACTTGACATCTCTGACAGATTCAGTAGTAGTAATGAGACATGGCAGACCCAGTGAGTAATGTTCAGCAGTTGCAGGGGAAGTGTACTGTTAAGTGCCTGTATTTTAAGGTATTCAAATAAGTAGGAACTGACAGTCATCTCTCAAAAGCACTCTTTGTCAGGTAGCTGACATATAATTTGGTCAATAGGGAGACTCCATTTATGTGTTTAGTTTATAGCTTTATCAATTCTGCACACTAAGCCAGGGTTTGATCCTCTTACAGCTTTACTAAACCTCGGAATCTGATTTATGGATGTGTTGCTGTTGTGTTTACAATAAAGGAAGCACAGAGTCTGTTATTAAAGTATGTTTGTAACCTGTTTGATTGTTTTTTTTTTTTTATGTCGTTCTGGTCAAGGGTTTAATTTTCAGTCTTTCCTCATAAAGACGACATTCCATCAGTCACTGTAGACAATGGCATAATTGTCTATTATAGAGGGAAATAACTTTAGCAGATGGTAATCAGTGTTTGCAGGTTTTTACTTCACAAGAGATAGCTCAAAGTTCAGTTCGCATACATGAAAATGAACTAGTTCACATTCAAAGATCATAATTTAAAAGATCAGAGCCCCCTAAAATTAACCAGTTCATATTTGTCGCTGATTTAAACAACTTTGAGGAGTACAATGCCTTTTTTCAGAAGAATCTCTACCACGACTCTTCTACCCATTTACCCCCAGGCCTTGCAAAAAAGGTTGCTGGATAAAAAACAGCATTCGTTACAGCGTACCATGCACTACTGGTTTGACTAAAGAGATGGGTAACTTCTTTGTTCAGCTCACAGAATGTTAGCAGACATCCTATCTTGCAAATACCCATCAGTAGAAGTACAACCCTGTCCCCCACCCACCTATGAGAAATGTAGAAACATTCCTCTCAAGATTTGTCCACTTAAACATACTAGTTACTAGTTACACTTGTGCTTATACACCTGGAACGTCGGTTGTACTTGAAGATTAAAGAAGTAAAGTATCAAATTTCTTGTGACCTTCTCTGACTGAGCTCCTTAATATTTAGTTTTTTTTAGTAAGTTTTTATTATTTAAAAAAAAAAATCCTTTTGTTACTTGCCACTGTATTACTTAGTTATTACTTACTTATAAAGAATAGTAATAATAATAGTAATCATAACAATAATAATAATACTTTATTAATAGCTTCTTCTTGCAATCATAATTATAATTATACTATATGTATGCATATGAATATGGAAATGTAGGTGCATGGACCTAATATATGTCTAGCCTCTGTATGTTGTATGTATATTGTTTTACTTTTTCACTTTACTCCCACATCTCTTCCTCCTCCTACATCCTCTTCTCCTCCTTCTTCTTAGTATATGGTTCTAAAGTCCCTGATTTTTTATTCTTTCTTTAATTAATTATAACATTTTTCTCTCTCCCACCTAACCTGAATGGAAGAGGTTGGTGTTAATGTTCTGGCCTGTCATTGTGGGTCCCCTGTGGTATCACTCTTGGTGGGACAGGAGGTTTTTTCAGGGTTGGTCACTAAAATCTAAAACCCACCATACTTCATGTATGCTGTATGTTTTGCCCAAATAAACAAGCTCCCTCCTACAGTTGGGAGCAGTTGAGGAGCAGAGCAAGCGATGGGCCAGCCCTCACCTGTTGGGGTTGAGAGCGACTCAGAGCAGTTGATTACTGGTCAGCCACAACCAAAGCAATACAAAAGGTAGTCCATGTCTAGGCTGCACACCCTGGAGCCCCTTGAATATATGACTCCCTCCCCCCTACATTATTATTACAATAAGGTGAGGGCAGCCTATTTTGAGTAATATACATGGGTCATGTAAGTGCTATCTTTTCATTATTTGTCTTCTGTTTGTTGTTTTGTTTGTGTACAATGTTCTGTTTCGTGTTTAAAAAAAAATGCTAATAAAGGAATGGGACTGTCAAACTCCCCTTGTCTTTTACACGCAGCATGTGATATAGAATAATTGCAGTGAACCAAAAGACCATTATTTTCACTGCTATTATAGGAGAACAGTGATAGGTTCAAATAGCTCAAGACGAATCATTATGTGCAAATTCTGCAATCTCCATTTCTCTCTCTCTCTCTCTCTCTCTCGCTCGCTCTCTCTAATATCGATTTCTAGGATATTGCATATGATTTCTCTGTTTCTGAGGGATCAGTAAGCGGTATGTTTGTATTAGCAATATTAGTAATTGAATGAACAAAGTCGTTACCTCTCATGTTCATCACCCTGCATGTTGACCTCTGTGGAGATCCCATGCATATTCTCTCTTCTGATTAAAATTCATCAGTAACTGGAATTCTTAGATTTGTATTCTTAGATCTTAGATTCACAGAACAGATCTAATCAAATATGTCCTGAATCTGGAAATATTTCCATTTGTACATTTACAAATTCCAATTACAAGTTCCCACCCTCTGAGTCTGCTTGGGTTTCTTTTGGTATCTCAGCGTTCAGGCCTCCTCTCAAAACCATCCCGATGGGGCAGACATGCAGGTGCCAAGTATGGTGACTGGAATCCCACTTAGGGTTTTATAATACAGGTCTAGATTCCCAAGCAGATCAGGGTTAGTAGCTAAAGTCTCTTTCTGGAACTTCACATTAGATGTGTTGAAGAATGCTTGTTTCGGCAGGAATGAGTTACTGTTGGAGTTTTACCTAGCAATACACACGCTGGACCAACAGACTACAGCCCTTGCAGGCAGCTAACTATAAATACCACAATAGCACACAGAACTGTCCACATGTCTGTTCCCTCAAACTTATTTCGAGGGCACTTCATCTTCCACAATCTTTAAAAGAAAAGCAATAGACAAGTTGAAGTACTGCCACCGAAAAACCTTAGCGAATGCTCTGCCTAGACTGACGAAACCATATTTCCGGAATATAAAGTGGATTTCTGTGAATTTCTCTCTCAGATTCGGTGAGTAGCAAGAAAAAGCTTAAGGATTTTTTTTCAGCAATAAAAGGATAAATCTGCACACAGTTTTCACCCTGTAATGGAACAAAGGTCAGTTTATTTTTCATCTCCTCATTTGGGTTAGAAATAAACTACAACAGACCTAGAATGTATTAGATTTTCATAACATACTAAAGCACTCACAATATTTTATATAATTTATAATAAATAAATGTATGCCAGCTCAGGTTTGTTTGCCACGCAATATAAACCTGTGCAATTATTTTATTTTAGTAGTTGAATATACAGTGTAAAGTGAGCATAGATGGATAAATTAATGTACAGAATAATTGTAAATCTACAGATATGTCTAAATATAAATATGTGAAATAAAGATATACAGAATCTATATATAAGTGAATTTACATTATGTGCAATAGTATGAATATGCATATGAATAAATATGAGTAATTTAACAGCTGGATGGAACTGCAGAATACACCTATACACACATGTCTACATTTATGAATATACATATATTAGTATACAGTTTATGTGCAGACTGTACAAATGAATGAACAGGAAGTATTTACAGAGGTATTAAACAGGAAAGTTGGGTTATCAGTGATGGTGGTACCGTCCATGTAAGGGGGTCAGTGAAGTTGTGTTCAGTAAGGTAACCACTGTGGGGTAAAAACTGTTCCTCAGCCTGCTGCTCTTGGCTTTTAGGCATCTGAACCTTTTTCCAGAGGGAAGGAGGGAATGTGCAGGGTGAGAGGTGTGGTCCTTCATTATGTCCTTAGAAAGGTAATTCTTCCTTAGTAGTCTCAGGAAGAAGAGGCACTGGGAAGCTTTCTTGAGGAGAATGGAGGTATTAGTGAATCAAGTTAAATCCTCAGAAATGTGTATCCCCAGGAACTTGAAGTTTGTAATACGTTCGACCATTGTCCCGTTGATGTAGACAGGGGAGTGTGTGTTACCTTTTCTCCTTCTAAAGTCCACAATGAGTTCCTTGGTCTTACTGGTGTTCAGGAGCAAGTGATTGTCAGTACACCACTCGGCCAATTGCTTTACTTCTGCCCTGTAGTTAGTCTCATCGTTGTCATTGATGAGGCCAATAACTGTCGTGTCATCTGCAAACTTAATTATGGTATTAGAACCATACATAGGGCTGCAGTCCTGTGTGTACAGTGAAAACAGGAAGGGGCTCAGTACACAGCCTTGTGGCACACCAGTGTTCAGGATMATGYTTGAGGAGAGAARGTTATTYGKTTTAACATTCTGTGGTCTGTTGGTCAGAAAATCCAGTATCCAGCTGCATAGGGAGGTGTTGATTCCGAGATCAGTAAGCTTACTAATCAGCCTGGAGAGGATGACTATGTTGAATGCTGAGCTGAAATCCATGAACAGCATTCTTGTGTAAGTGTTCTTATTATCCAGGTGAGATAGTACCGTGTGTAGCGTTAGGGAAACAGCATCTTCAATGCTCCTATTCTCCCGGTAGGCGAACTGATGAGGGTCCAGTGTGGGTGGAAGGCTTTTCTTGAGGTGTGCTAGGACTAGCCGCTCAAAGCACTTCATGAGTATCGGTGTCAGTGCTACTGGGTGGTAATCATTAAGGCACATAGGTTTGGAGTGGTTAAGCAAGTAGGCACTGTTGATTGATATAGGGACAGATTAAAGATGTCTGTCATGACCTCAGACAGCTGTTCAGCACAGGTTCTGAGCACACGTCCAGGTATTCCATCAGGGCCATGTCACGGCGTGCGCCTGTGATGGTCGTGCGCCCAAATCTATTATCGCCCCTTGCTCACTTCGTAGGCTCCCTAAGTAGGCGGCACCCCTTCTGCAGGTGTGCAAAGGGACGGGGCCGCCTATGCGGGCCGGCTGACAGTGATTTAACGTTAATAGGATCTCGGGCTTGCTCCGCATTATAAAAGCAAGGCGCGGAGTTTAGTCCGGGGTCCGAGAAGAGCGTAACGCGGTGGAGCTTGAGAGTGGCATGGGAGTGGGAAATGGAACGTGCCCCAGAGACTTAAAAAAGGACTATGGATTTCCGCCCTTTGATCTCCGCGCTGAGGACAGCGCGGGAAAGAGCTGCACGAGCTCCCACGTCATCCTCCGTTCCCGCGTCGAGCCCGCCTTCGCGTCCTCGCCACCAAAGAGGAAAAGGCCGCGAGGAGGACAGCGTTAAGGCCGCCGATCCCAGCTGGGAAAGCCGCCCAGCCGAAGGACGTCCAAGCGAGACTCCCGACTGAGGCCGCGCCCACAGAGAGCTGGGAGGGCCTGTGCATCTCCTAATCTGAAGACAGCATTCCGGTCTTAACATCAGCCTTGAGCAGGACACGATTTTCCCTATTCATTCATGGCTTCTGATTAGGGTATGTTGTAATCTACTTCACAGTTGTTACATTTTCAATGGTGCCTTTGATGTGATCCAAAACAGAAGAGGTGTATAGATTGATGTCCGTGTGAGAGTCAGAAGTACCTTGTTTGGGAGGCAAACCTACTAGCATTAACATCCGGTGGTATGTATGCAGTTATAACTATAGTAGTAAACTCCCTCGGTAGATAGAAGGGTCTACATTTAATCATTAACAATTCCATATCAGCAGAACAATGACTCACAATGACAGTGCAGTTACTGCACCAGGCTTTGTTTACGTAAATACATAAACKTCCACCTTTGGTCTTCCCGGAGCCTTCTGTTGTCCTGTCCACGCGTAGGATGAAGCATCCAGCTAGCTTGGTTGTGCTATCAGGAATGTCACTGTTCAGCCATGTTTTCGTAAATATTAAGATGTTGCAGTCCATTCATTTCTTGCTGTTGGCGATACAGAGTCGTAGTTCGTCCATCTTATTCACCAGAGACCGCACATTAGCAAGAAAAATGCTGGGTAAGGAAAGCCTGTGTGGGTTTAGCCTTAGCTTAGCACGCAGCCCTCCTCGCTTCCCCTGCCTTTGTTTACGATCTCTTCGCTGCCTATGAGCACTTCCTCCTGGCCGAGGATAGCCCATAGCCTCCAATGGCTTGTAGATCTTTGAGACGAAATTTGACTATGCCACTGTTTGTTACTTGTAATCTGATGTCTAAAAGTTCTTGTCTATTATACGAAGTTAGACAGAGAGCGTTTTGCGCAAATAAACTAATTATGACTAGGTAAAAAACTGCAGTTTCTAGAGAGATACCGAGCCTTGCGTTGTGCACGATGACTTTATTGATGAGTGTCTTGTTGAACGTTTGGGTTTACTGATTACTTCACTATCAGACTCCATTTCAGTGCACTGAATGGATGGCCATTAGGCAGGGCTGATTACATATTGGACCAAACCATTTAAATTACATCTTGGCCAACATACTGAATGTTTACCCTTCATTACCCTTCCATAACATAGGCTTCAAAATTATAATTGATTTTAGTGGTTCCTTGGCTCCAACAACAAAATTCATGAATTGATTGGTTGACCCCATTCATCTCAGTCTGGGAGTCCTGCAACTTCTCCTCTAGAATAACTGTCCTCTCCAAAACATCTGTCTTCAATAAGTGGGTGCACCCCTGTGTATACTTTTCTCATTACCAAACTCCACCAGAGAAGAATTCTGACATTGGGAATCAAACTCCTGGAATCAAACTCCTGGATATTCCAGTCTATGTAGCTGCATGTCCAGTATGTGCTCAAATTAAGAAATCCTTTACAGCCTTCTGGTTTACTGCTTCCACTTCCCATACCATCCTGTGTGGTCCTGCCTCTTGTTAGACTTTATTGGTCATCACATACATATGTACATTTTTAAATGGCCCATATGCGGTTATAATAAGCACCACTCTTTTGGAAATGCTCTCAACTAGATTTGGGAACATTGCTGTGCAAATCAGCCACTCAAGCATAAATGAAGTCTGGCACTAATGTCAGATGATAAGACTTGGGATGCAGTTGGTGTTCCACTCCAACCCGAAGGTGTTCAGTGGGTTTGAGTTCATACTGTAAAAAATAAATGTACATTTTACGGTAAAAAACTGGCAGCTGTGATTGCCAGAAGTTTACCGTAAAAAATATGGTAGCACTGTTTTTAGGTTGGTTCTGTAGGTTAGGTACAGAATTTTACAGATTTCAATTGTTTGCTTTTTTTCAAGCCTAGCCAGGAATCAAACCCAGACACTGGCAGCGCAAGGCAACAGTGCTAACCACTACACTACTATGCTTGCTGCACAAATGTTGTCGTTATTGTAGTACAAGTTGTGCGGGGGACGTGGGGAAACCGAGGAAGTCCAACAATGACAACAACTGCACAGCAAACACAGTAGTGTAGTGGTTAGCCCTGTTGCTTTGCACCACCAGGGTCTGGTTGCTACCTTTTTTTTATGGTAAACTTCTGGCAACCACAGCTGCCGTTTTTTACTGTAAAATTTACGGCTTATTTTTTTACTGTGCAATAACATATTTTTTATGGTAAAATTCTGGCAACCACAGCTGCCGGTTTTTACAGTGCAGTCAGGGCTTTTTGTAGGAATCCCCTTTCCAAAAGAACAGCTGGTTTGAGGAACATGACGAAGAGTTCAAGGTGTTGATTTGGCCTTTAAATTTCCTAGATCTCATCCTAGATTTCCCTAGATATATGGGATGTCCTGAACAAACAAGTTAATTTCATGGAGGCCACTGCTCACAATTTATAGGACTCAAAGAATCTGCAACATCTTGGTGGAAGATATCACAGCACACCTTCAGATGCCTTGTGGACTCCATGCCTCTACAGGTCAGAGCTGTTTTGGCAGCACAAGGGGAACTATACAATATTAGGCTAGTGGTTTTAATAGAAAGTGTATAATTATGTAACATAATCATCACATATCATTCTGGCATTAGCCTAGAGCAGATGAGCCTCTGTGTTCAGCTTCTACTCTAACCTGAACACACCATGACTTAATGGAGCTCACTTTGTGTACAGACGCTTTGTCATGCTGGAACAGGTTTGCGTTTGTACACTATAGTGTACAAAATCATTCTACACAATTATGTGCTTACATATAGGTATGATCAGGTGTCCAAATACTTTCTGTCATATAGTGACTTTAAGACACTAGTGTTGCATCTAACTAATATACTGAACTACAACTACAGTAAATTCACATGAGGATTGACAAAAATGTAATTAATTTTATTTATTTTATATTTTATTTTATATAAAATTATTTTTTTTTATTGATTTAGGATTTGTGGTTTGAGTCATGTCCAAGTGTTGATCCCTCAATTTAATTCTTGCTGTCTGATTTCTATTTGCTTTGATTTCTTTCTGCTTTCTTTCAGGTATGCAGCAGACTGTGATTATTTTGTTGTTAGCATTCTCCTCTGCTGTCCTGGCTCTGGACAATGGGCAGATGAGGACCCCAACTCTGGGCTGGATGGCATGGGAACGAGTCCGCTGTAACATTGACTGTGACAATGATCCTCAAAATTGCATTAGGTAGACTCAGGGTCCTTTCTGTAGGCTAATGTCAGATGGTTATGTTGTACGTACAATTTCTACTAAAACCACCTGACTAATATTGTGTAGTTCCCCTTGTGCTGCCAAAACAACTCTGTCCATGGACTCCACCAGGCATCTGAAGGTATGCTGTGGCATCTTCCACTAAGATGTTAGCAGCAGATTCCTTAAGCTCCATACGTTGTGAGGAGTAGCCTTCATGAATTTGACCTGTTTGTTCAGGACATCTCACAAATGCTTAATCAAATTGAGATCTAGGAAATTTGCAGGTCATGTCAATATCAGGGGTCGCTAGGGGGCGTGATGGATCCAAGTGCAGATTTTGAGAGTCGATCCTGGGCAGAAACGATGTGTTAGTGTTAGGTTTTAAATGAAGAAGTAGTGTGTCCTAGCTAAGTTTTAAGCTAAGAGAAGAAGAGTTTAACTTGTTGTGTCCGCTGCACCTTGATACACTTATCAGTACGGGCCCGATCGACCGGGAGAGACAAACACACACACACACACACACACGCAGGCATGATGTCTGAAGAGCTCTAGTTTATTCTTAGCAAGGAGAGCCCATTTAAACAGTGCTATGTCCTGAACATCAAAAGAACCAGTTATTCACATGTCAGTAATAGAGAAACCCAGAGACAGACAGGAGAGAGGAAATACATTTGCATTCTCCTGATTAAAAAAAAAGGTTCTAGCAGGCAAGAGCCATTTGGATGTATATTTGTCTGGGTACAGGATATAGAAGGTGTTACCACAGAAGGTATAAAGGAGCACAGTGAGGGGTCTGTTCTCAGGGCACAGGAATCTGAACTGATTATATTACAATGTCTTACAATGTTATAAAACCTTACAGTTAGTGAGTGCTTGTGGAAGACGGAGGAGTGGTGGCTCAGATGCACTGAGGCGAGAGGTGGTCTGTAAGATGCGCACCTTGCGAGAATGTGGAAGCGCACAGAACTGGCGCGAGAGAGGAGCAATCCGAGATGTATGGCGGCGTGTGAAACTTGAGCCTTGTGGTGAAGCGGGAGTGTGCAGAGCCAACGTCGGAAGAGAGCTGTGTGAGCCGGTTGGAGAAGGCAGCATGAGCTCGGCTAGGAGCGAATATAAATTGTGGTCATAAACAGGCAAGTCCGAGATCCAAGCTCGTGGTCGGTAACAGGTAAGCAGTCGAAAATCCAAAGCTAGATTCCAAAAGACGAGAGGCGAAGACGTAGTCGATAAAACAAAACAAGGTCGATAACTTGGCAGACTATGACGAGAGAAAAAAGCTGGTATATTGAATTGGTAAGGCACACAATAAACTGGCAACATGGTGGTGGCAGAGTGTGGTTTAAATAGGTATAAAAGGTGATCACTGATAGCGTACAGGTGTGTGGAGAGTGGAGATTGAGGTGGTAAGATATAAGAAGTGGTTGAGAGTATGGAATGGGAGGTCTCAGGAGATCATGACGGCGCTATGGCTTGATGTGTCGTGACAGTACCCTCTCCCCTATGAACGCCTCCAGAATGGTCTAGGATGAATTTGGCGAGTACCCAGCTTCTGTCTTCCTGACCGTAGCCCTCCCAGTCTACTAAGTACTGGAGGCCACGTCCTCGGCAGCAAGACCTGAGGGGCTTGCGGACAGTGAAGGCGTCGCCCCCATCTATGAGTCGGGGGAGTGGGGGAGGCTGGGGTGGTGTAGACATTAGGCAAGGGACACGGCAGTGAATCTTAGAGACATGATGCGCATGGAGAGGGGTAGAGAGAGTCATACAGAGCATGGGTTAATAATGTGGTTGATTGTGAAGGGAACGACGAACCTTGGAGAGAGCTTCTTTGAAGTGGTCTCGAGGGGAAGATCACATGTGGATAGCATGACCCTTTGGCCGATGCGATAACTGGGAGCTGACAACCGGTGACGGTTAGCCTGACACCCGGAAGGTGCTTACAGTGTGTAAAAGCTGATTGTGGGCCCGTTGCTATGGCGATGGACGAAAGTCAGAGCTGAGGGTACAGCAACCTCCTCTTCTTGGGCCGAAAAAAGGGGTGGTTGATAACCCAGGCAGCAGTGGAAGGGAGACATGCCTGTGGAGGAAGTAGGGAGCGAGTGGACATATTCGACCAAGTGGAGGAAGTGGCTCCAGGAGGATGGGTCCTGAGAGGCCATGCACCGTAGGAATTTCTCAAGTTCCTGGTTCATTCGTTCTGTTTGACCATTAGTTTGAGGGTGAAAACCAGACGAGAGACTGGGGTTGGCACCAATTAGATTGCAAAAAGCCTTCCAGAACTGGGCAGAAAACTGGGGGCACCGGTCCGAAACAATGTTGTTGGGGAGTCCATGAAGTCGGAAGAAGTGGTTGACCAGGAGTTCAGCCGTTTCTTTAGCTGACGGATCGCATGAGCTAAATGAGCATCCTTAGAAAAACGATCCACAATGGTTAAGATACAGGTGTTATTGTGTGATGGTGGTAGTCCAGTGAAGCAAATTCACTGTGGCAAAGCCTGGTGGCGCAAAGTGACATTTTCCGTCGTTTCAGTTTAAAAAAATAATTAAGCCATAAAAAAGTCAAAACAATATGCTGTATCAAAGAAATACTACAGTAATGGTCATTTCCACATCTGTGTATTTTATACAACAAGCATGAAAAATCTGAATCAGAGCTTTTGATATTTGCTGTACAATAATGAATAAAAAAAAAAGTCAAGTCAAGTCAATTTTATTTATATAGCGCWTTTAACAATTGACATTGTCGCAAAGCAGCTTTACACAATCAAAAGAAGTAAGTTTGTATGCAATGTGAATGTGTATGAATCAAAATGATAAGATTGTCCCTGGTGACCAAGCCGAGTGCGACGGTGGCAAGGAAAAACTCCCTGAGATGGTAATAGGAAGAAACCTTGAGAGGAACCAGACTCAACAGGGAACCCATCCTCATCTGGGTGATAACGGATAGCAGGGATTGATCAGCATAATAATGTGTAAGACTGTAAGTTCAGTATAACAGATGTGTTAAAATTAAAATTAAAAAGTCTCCAGTTGGTTCCTGGAGGCTCAGGTGGACTGTAGGAAATACCAGTCCTGAGCTATCGAACAACTGAAGTCACAGGTCCCCAGAGAACAGCTGTCAGCATCAATCGAGGACAGAACAGTGTTTGTGGAAACCATCCCCAGCCACCACACAAATCCAGGCAGACCACACGGGGAATCCATGCGATGAGATCTCCAACCAGAAGCAGGACTCCAGGACGGGATCACTGGCAACTCAGGAGCGACATGTATAGCTTGACAGAGAGACCAAGGAGAGGGAAAAGGAAAGAGGGAGAGAGAGAGGAGAGAGCAGAAAATAAGGAGAGATAGCAGTTAGGTATGGTCACAGTCAACATGTATAAGGTTAATGTATATTTAGTGGAAAGTGCAAGCAGGGACTCCAGCAGGACTAACTATAACAGCATAACTAAAAGGGAGAGATAGAAGGAAACACAGACATGAGGGCTCCCTGAGATGTAAAGCAACCAGAACCTCACCGTCAACAAACCTGAGTGAACAATGAGAGTGGGGAGGACAGCATCTAAACATACCAGTTCACCAGAATACTCTACGTCCATGAGTCCCCCAGATCTGCTCCTTTACCTAAGGCTAATCTATTTTTAAAAATGCTTGGCTAAATAAATAGGTTTTTAGCCTAGACTTGAGTCCCGAACATTCATAGGAAGACTATTCCATAACTTTGGGGCTTTGTAAAAAGCTCTGCCTCCTGCTGTAGTTTTAATAATACGTGGTACTGACAGGCAGCCTGCATTCTTTGATCGAAGTAGGCGTGGCGGATCGTAAGACACTAACAGTTCACTCAGATATTGCGGCGCGAGACCATTTAGTGCTTTAAATGTCAAAAGTAGTATCTTAAAATCGATGCAAAATTTCACAGGGAGCCAATGCAGTGAAGATAAGATAGGGGTGATGTGCTCGTATCTTCTGGTTCTAGTGAGGACTCTCTGCTGCATTCTGTACTAACTGAAGCTTGTTTATACACCTAGTTGAACAACCAGACAGTAAGGCGTTACAATAGTCCAACCTAGAGGTGATAAAACCATGAACTAGTTTTTCTGCATCATTTAGTGACAATATTTTTCTTATNAGTAAAGTGTTCTAAGTTCTGATGTGATGTGGTTAGATCATCTGTATTACTTAAATTGTCTGATTTCAAAGCCTGAATTTTTTGCCTAATATTTATGATTTTGTTATTGAAAAAGTTCATGAAATCCTCACTACTGCATGATGTTGTTGTGGAGATTTCTGCAGTGGACTTGTTTTTAGTTAATTTAGCTACGGTATTAAATAAAAATCTCGGGTTGTTTTTGTTATTTCCTATAAGAGTGGAGAGATACATTGATCTAGCATCACTGAGAGCTTTTTTATAGTTCAGGATGCTCTCCTTCCAAGCTATTTTGAATACTAWCAATTTAGTTTGGCGCCATTTACGTTCAAATTTTCGAGCAGTTTGTTTTAAAGCATGTGTGTGGTCATTATACCAAGGAGCTAGTTTCTTATCTCTAATCATTTTCYTTTTAACTGGAGCTACATTATCTAAGCTATAACGAAGTGTTGACTATAACGAAGTAGATATTCATTCGCCTGTTCGAGTTCTGTGAAACATTGTAGTTGAACATTGAAACAAGTACAGTACACTGTAAACCCTAATGCTCAAAGTAATTAAACACATTGAGTACTGTTAACCTAAATAAGTGAATGAGTAATAATTTTGAGTACGTAAGTAACAATAACTTAAGTAAAACTTCCGCCAATATAAAATCTATAGAGCACTCGTGGCACAGTGTTAAGTGTTTTGCCTACCATGCGGAAAGCCCAGATTTGATTCCCGTGCTAGATGGTCTGCAACAATTTTTTTGATTTGTTCAACAAACTCAAAAATTGATAGTTCTGTTTACTTCAAATTGGAAACATTATTAATTAAAAATGTGATGTAACTGATTACCTCAAATATTTTGAGTTTTGCCAACTTAATCGGGTTTACAGTGAAGCAGGCAAAAAAGACTCTAAAAATGCTGTGTTGTTTCTTTAAACACATTGTTGGGTTGTTTATGCTGGGTCAAAATTCTGGGTTATTTCGGGTACTTTAAAGACATTGTTGGGTTGCTCATGTTGGGTCAAATGAGATGTAGTGAGTCATTTACAAATGAACATCTGGTTGGGTTATTGTGACCCAACAATTGGTTTGCAGCCTGCAAAATGCTGGAAATATTATTGTTATTGTGTTACAAATTGTCATGACGTGCGCCTGTTATGCGTGTGCGCCTAAATCAATATCGCTCCTCGCTCACTAGCTAGGCGGCCTCTTCTTCTACTATTGCGCGAAGGAGCAAATCCGTGGAATTAGGGACAGCTGGTGAGCTATCGCAGCTAATGATGCCGGCTTCTCCCCCTGTTATAAAATACAGCGGGAAGTGTAGCTCGGGGTCTGTTGCACTGTAAACCTGATTAAGTTGGCAAAACTCAAAATATTTTATGTAATCAGTTACATCATAATTTTTAAGTAATAACGTTTCCAATGGCGGCACGGTGGTGTAGTGGTTAGCACTGTCGCCTTGCACCGCCAGGGTCATATTTTAAAAGTAATGATGTGTTTAATTCTACATGATAAATTCAAATGCACAGTTTACAAGTACTGTATACTTTATGTGTGGGAAACACTGCTTTGGGAAAACAAAAAAAATACGCAAGTCACACACAAAACAATTATGAACTATCGCTGAGATTTAGATGTAATGAGCCATATTTGAGGCACATTTTGAGAAGATTGAGTAAAAGTCTAAAAACTCATTCAAGTCTCAAGAATGACTCATTTCTGTATATGTGAGAGTTAAAGTTAATGAGCCACATTTGAGAAACCTTTGAGAACATGCAGAAAATGCCTTGAGAGACTCATTCAAGTCTCAAAGACGGAGATTATGTGAGAGCTCATCTTTTTGATCATCGTTTCTTTGCTATGGGTGTCTCCGCACTCCCTGACTGTAGTTGTAGCATTGACGTGGAAGTAATGACGGGTGGGAATTGGCTAAATTAGGGAGAATATCAGGTGGGAAAATAAATAAATAAATAAAATAAAAATTCTGTTCAGCCAGTTTTGCATTGATGCTGTGACAAAACCTGCCTGGACACACATACAGACAGAAATTCCGTCTGTATGTGGTTTGGATCCTCCAATGTATGAAAAAACGTAAATATATCACTGAAAAAGCAAACTCTTTTTCAAAATATACAGAC
>QMIH01000130.1:21091-34346 GCA_003987875.1 Clarias batrachus
ATACATACCGTAGAGGTGTCACTGTTGGGGTTTTCCCTTGCAGTACACACCTTTGACCAACAGATGTCATCGAAGTGTGAGATGTGATAAGGAAGTAGGAAGTGTTCTGAAAACACCAGTCAGCTGACTATATCACATGACACTCAAAGCGGCCACGTGACCGTTCTCTACTAGACGCATTGTATCTCCCGCAGTCGGCAGTTTCATTTATAGAGATAAGCAGTACTGTAGTCAATTTAATGCCTCGCCACTGAAAACCTTAAAGAGTAATCTGTCTAGATTGAATAAACCTCGTTTCCGGTGGAAATAAAGCGGATTTCTCCGTCGGATTCGGTGAGTAGCGAGGAAACCTGTCAGGTTTTATCCTTGTATTCCTCCGTGGATAATAATAATAATAATAATAATAATAATAATAATAATTGAGAATAACGCGACTAACGCTGCACGCTGCACACAGTTTTCACTCCTTAACACAACAAAGGTCACTTCCGTTTTCACTGCATGGTGCTCACATACAGTAGTCTGTTCCATATCTCATCATTCAGGTGAAAAATAAACAACAACAGAGCTAAAAAAAATAAATATATCATGTATATGCCTTATGCATTTAATAACATGTTAAAGCACAGATTTGTTAACAAACAGTATTGCATTGCTTGGTGTTGATTTACAGTACTGTATGACCAGGTCAGGTGAATGAGCTGGAGATCTTTTACACATGATGCTTTACATTACAGCTTTCTGCTTTAATGTTTGTTGAAATAGTTCAAAGTTTAAAGCTAAAATAATCTGATCAGCTTTAATGTAATCAGCGATATTATTGTTATTTCGGGTTGAAGACCACGTACTTGTCTGTCTGTCTTTCTGTAAAGCAAAATTCTGTCTAACTGATTAATACCAAGAAATAAAATATTGTAAGTTTGAGTACGTTACAACAGACAAATAAACACTCCCTTTTCGATAACCGGAGAGTGAATCACAGATGAGAAATGGAAAAAGTAGATCGGATAAAGACGAAAGTTTCTCCAGCGTGTTAAATTTCACTTGTACCACTTCAGCGCTGTTATTTCAGCAGTGAAAATATTAAGTCATCCCAGTAAAATATTCTTATTTTGATATAGCTTATTTTAAAGTAGATTATTAAGTATTTTATATAATGCCAGGCATAATCTCTTTTCTCGCTGTATATATATAAAAAAACAAACAGTGTGTATGTCCTCTGACAACAATTATTTGAACGTACTATTTGCTTTCAAGCTCTGACTGTGTATACATTTCATTTGTGTGTAAATGTTCTTGCCACGCCCGAAGTCATCAGGTGGGGAGTCACAAGGTTTTATACTACTCCGTGCAGTTTCCCTTTTTTCCATTCTAAGACTAGTTTATTATTCTGTTATCCTGCAGTGTAGCTGACACAGCAATAACCCAGTTTACAACAGTTGTGCATGTCTATGAAAGAGCCTTGTCGTTATCTTCATACCAGATAGATCACATGGTCAGATGAGCGATCCTATACCTTGTTTTATTTTTCATTATACAGCAGGTGTTTCCAGCCAAGTAATCTGATTGGACAAAAAGTGGTGATATGGAGCATAACATACTGGGATGTGCACTGTGTGTAAAAGTGCTCCCTACCTGCTCTGCGCCGTGTGCAGGGAATGTCAGTTAAGGGAACTTTCCTTGACTGAATTACACCCTGCAATGT
Source organism: Clarias batrachus (assembly GCA_003987875.1). Classification (NCBI taxonomy): domain Eukaryota; kingdom Metazoa; phylum Chordata; class Actinopteri; order Siluriformes; family Clariidae; genus Clarias; species Clarias batrachus. Next base: position 22,797 of record QMIH01000130.1, read on the forward strand.
CACCAGTGCAGATGCCACTTTCTCCGTGCGTTACCCTTTTAATGTATTGTAAGCACCTCCGATGTCTGTTGCAGCTACTGTGGCAAAATCACGCTACTGAAATTAAGTATTGGATGTTTAAGGGAAACGCCTTTGTATCATAAAGAAATGGACCATAAACGAATCATTAGTTAATCTCAAAATTCAATAGATGCCACTGTACATTATTTAAAATGCGCTTATGAGTGTGCAATTAAATTCCACGTGAACTGAGTCGCAGGTATATCTAGTACTAATAATAATAATAATGATGATGATGATGAATGGAAAAAGTACAGTCAAAGAAGAATCATTATTGACACAAAGGAATTGGAGAAAAGGATGTGAGAAAAGATACTGAAGATATGTTCTGCATTTATGATTGGGTTCCTCTCTCACTCGATTCTCTTTTAATCAAGTTTGTTAGCTTTGAGTCTTCTTATGAATATAAAATGTGCCTCATAATCAAGCTTGCTGCAAGTATTATTATTATTGGAATAACATTTTGTCACTACCCTCATTCACTCTTTAATGCTCCAGCTGGTATGGATCTTTACCGCAGTCTATAAATGCATTTGAATGTCGATTTATTATATTAGATTGTTGCTCTGTTCAGCACTATTATTACTTCTTGTTTATGCCTTCATGCGGTACGGTTTTCATTCATTGTGCCATGAGCAGCGGTCAAGGCGCATGGCATATCAGTGCATTCGCAGGGATGGGATGTTACAAACTCATCACAGCAGTTTTACTCGGGCCAAAGGAAATAAACAAGGTTTGGGCCCATTTTCTTCATATTGAACTTAAAAAAAAAAAAAAAAATGTGTCGTAATATCGAAGGGGAAACAGTGGGGGAACACAATCGCTGGGAAAAATACCCAAATTTGAAAAGATGCATCAAGGCATACCATGAAAATCACAGCCTCTTTGTGGTAATTATGTTAACATCATTATNTGAGTGTGCAATTAAATTCCACGTGAACTGAGTCGCAGGTATATCTAGTACTAATAATAATAATAATGATGATGATGATGAATGGAAAAAGTACAGTCAAAGAAGAATCATTATTGACACAAAGGAATTGGAGAAAAGGATGTGAGAAAAGATACTGAAGATATGTTCTGCATTTATGATTGGGTTCCTCTCTCACTCGATTCTCTTTTAATCAAGTTTGTTAGCTTTGAGTCTTCTTATGAATATAAAATGTGCCTCATAATCAAGCTTGCTGCAAGTATTATTATTATTGGAATAACATTTTGTCACTACCCTCATTCACTCTTTAATGCTCCAGCTGGTATGGATCTTTACCGCAGTCTATAAATGCATTTGAATGTCGATTTATTATATTAGATTGTTGCTCTGTTCAGCACTATTATTACTTCTTGTTTATGCCTTCATGCGGTACGGTTTTCATTCATTGTGCCATGAGCAGCGGTCAAGGCGCATGGCATATCAGTGCATTCGCAGGGATGGGATGTTACAAACTCATCACAGCAGTTTTACTCGGGCCAAAGGAAATAAACAAGGTTTGGGCCCATTTTCTTCATATTGAAAAAAAAAAAAAAAAAAAAGATGACGTGTCATAATATCTGAGGAGAAACAGTGGGGCACACAATCGCTGGGGAAAATACCACAAATTTGAAAAGATGCATCAAGGCATACCATGAAAATCACAGCCTCTTTGTGGTAATTATGTTAACATCATTATGTTGTAATGTATTTTATTTTATTTTACAGTAAAAAAATTGTCAAACACATTAATCTAATAGTTTAGCAAATAATTATGACCCATAGGAGCTACAGTATCCCAACAACAGTCCTAGTGTCCAAATTCATATTAAAAAAACTGCTTCTATTGTTTTGTAGTTAAATAATAAGAATATTAATAATTATAACTTAATATAATTACCTGAAAACATCAGGTGAATAGATACATTTTAAACATTAAGATAATATTTTGTGAAAAACCGTAGACAACCTTAGAAAATATTGAATAAAAGCTGACCGTGACATTCATCCTGGGACTAAGACTAAAATAAATGTGGTAAATTTATACTAAATAAATAAATAAAACTAAAATAAAATTGAAAATAGCAGACAAAACGAACACTGAAGTGTTGCATCTAACAAATGAACTGAATTGCGACTGAGCTCATACTGTAGCGCATGAAGATGTCACCTGATTAAGGCAGAAATGACCGTTTTAGGTGATGATTTAGGATTTGTGATTCATGCCATGCCCAAGTGTATGCTTAATGTGCATGAATAAAACCATTTCCTTAAATCTTCTTCCTGTCATCTGATTTCTATTTGGTTAGCGGTCTTTCTGTTTTCTTTCAGATATGCAGCAGACCGTGGTCATTTTGTTGCTGGCGTTCTGCACAGCCACCCAGGCTCTGGACAATGGGCTGATGAGAACCCCGCCTATGGGCTGGCTGGCATGGGAACGGTACCGCTGTGACATTGACTGTGACAATGATCCTCAAAACTGCATTAGGTACGTATAGGTTGATCAACATGCTGGCTAATCTCAAATCTGTGAAAGTCTTGCAAGGGAAAGTGCAAACACTATTGAACGAAAATACACATGGATTTTAAATCGCATTAGATTAGCAATTAAATAGTAATTTAATGTTAGTTAAAGGTTTTTTTTTCTCAAAAAAACTAACCATTACATCATGTTTTTTTAAGCGACTAGGGCATACTGTAGCAGTATGATGTTCGATGGCAGTGTTGGTATTAGTTATGATCCCTATTACACAGTTATACAACTGGCTAATATTGTACAGTTCCCCTTTGTCCAGCTCTGATCTGTCGAGGACATGGACTTCACAAGACGTCTGAAGGTGTGCTGTGGTTTCTTCCACCCATACCTTAGCAGCAGATTCTTTAAGAAATGGCCTCCATTAATCTGACGTGTTTGTACAGGACATCAAAGAGATGATTGATCAAATTGAGATCTGGGAAATTTGGAGGCCAGGCTTTCGCTCCCCACGTGCATCAGTGAGCCTTTGGGTGGCAATGATTCCATCACAGATTCACTGGTTGTCATTTCTCTGGTCACATTTGGTGGGTACTACTAATCACTCTGTAAAACGAACACCCCACAAGTCCTGCTATTTTGGAGATCCTCTGACCCAGTTGTCTAGCCATCACTATCTGACTCTTATGAATGTCGCTCAGATCCTTAAGTCTGGTCACTTGCTCCTTCTCCAACTTTTAATCTTTTAATATAAACCTGTATTATTGGTTTGCATGTCAAATATCTGATAACTCACCAAAGGACACCGTGTCCAAAAGTATGTGGACACCTGACCATAGCACAAATCAGTGCTTGTTAAATTATTCCATTCCAGATTTAGTGAAGTGTTTTCAGTGAATTATGATCTGCCATCCTGGATAATTTAGATGACAATACTAAATTCAAGTATTACTAGAAATTCAAGCTCAATGTGATATTGTAGCTGGAAATGATTTAATGTTTTTTTTTCTGTTATATACATTAGAATGTTGTGAGGTGAATGATATCCTCTTCTCGATTCAATCCTGAGTTCTCTGTCTTTTTTTTTCTTGGTCTCTCCAGTGAGGTGCTGTTCAGGGACATGGCAGACCGACTGGCTGAGGATGGCTGGAGGGAGCTCGGATATGTCTATATCAACATTGATGACTGCTGGGCAGTGAAGAGCAGAGATGCACAAGGACGACTGCAGGCAGATCCAAAAAGGCACTGGCCCAAATAATGTTCAAAATAATAATATTATTTCATTAATAATGTTTCATATTTAATACATTTATTCCACATTTTCTGCCAATATTTAAAAATATATTATTATTACTCCTAATAATAATGCAGGCAAATATTATAATACATTTATTTATCCACTGCACAATGTTTGTCTGGGTCATTTTTTATATTATATTTACCGGATAATTATCATCTACTGTGCCTTCTGTACATTAATCACCTTCACCGCTGTACACATGGACCCTTACCCTTATTCACCACAGTTCTTATTTATTGTACAGTAAATAGGCCACTTAACGCACTTTGAGTTAGATGCCTACTGCATTATTATTATTTTTTGGCTCTGTACATGTACTTTGCACAAAGACAATTGAGTTGAATCTAATCAAATTTAATTTGCTCATATATATTGCCATATGTGCAAAAGTCATTAAAATCCAATTAATATCCATACACTGACTGCAGCATATGTTTTCATGCTTGTTTTACATTTTAACTTGTGCCTTGTGAAAAATCAACCTTTACATGCTGTCCACATAGACATTTATTTAACCCATATTGTTTGCTGTGTGTCTGGCCCCAACAGGTTCCCAAGTGGCATTGCTAAACTGGCACGCTATGTCCATGCCCGGGGGCTGAAGCTGGGCATTTATGGTGACTTGGGAACTTACACTTGTGCAGGATACCCCGGCACAACCCTGGATAAAATTGAGACCGATGCTCAGACCTTTGCTGAATGGGAAGTTGATATGCTTAAACTGGATGGCTGCTACTCCAACGCCACTGAACAGGAGCAGGGTGAGAGTGGGTTAAATAACCAAGGGGGGGGGGGCGAAAGGGGGAAAAAGGAAGATATGCAGAGACAGGAAAAAAGACTGAATAAGATTGACACTTTCGAATGAATAACCTGTCAATATTGCAGAAACTATGACATTTTATGTCAAGTTATGAGGGGTGTTTAAGTCAAACCGTGACTTTTAATAATTAAATTAATAAAGATTTTATTAAAAAATGATTTTACTTATTTGAGTTATGTTTTTTCTGCTTATGGATTATGAATACTGTAAGTTTATAAGTCTGATATAGATTTATTCATTATGGATTGTAGCCCACCACTGCAACTTTTTGTAGGCATTTCTGTGAACCTGTTGCTCTATATACTGCCTTTGGAATGCCAGAAATATGCATTTTTAAACATTTTTATCTAAGTCTTATCCCGGTGTAATACACTGCCTGGCCCCCCCAAAAAATATCCATTTAAAGGGCCAAATTATTGGGCTGCATTAAGCAAAAAAAAATACAACCAAGGAACTGGGAACTGTCCACTACATTGTGTGCTGAATTAAATGAAAATGATGAATGAACGCATGTGCCTCTTTTCTTTTTTTTTGGACAGACAGTGTAGACTAACAAGCAAGCTATAAAAATGACACCTATTACATTATAAACAATATTATTTATAAATGCCTACATTTCGTGTTACTCATATTTGTTCTGCATTCTGTTTAACAGGCTACCCACGAATGTCGAAAGCGCTGAATGCCACCGGCCGCCAGATCGGCTATTCCTGCAGTTGGCCTGCGTATCAGGGTGGGCTTCCTCCTAAAGTGAGTGAAATACTGATTCACTAATTTAATAAAGATATTTCCAATAGAAATCTGCAGCCGGACTTCAAATCCACTGGACAATTCATATCTCCTCATATATAAAGTGAGTATCTAAAGACCCATTTTTTCCCTCTTTGCTAGGTAAATTACACTCTGCTTGGTGAGATCTGTAACCTGTGGCGAAATTACGGTGATATCGAGGATTCATGGGACAGCATCCTGAACATTGTGGACTGGTTTACAGAACACCAGGATATCCTGCAGCCTGCTGCTGGACCAGGGCGCTGGAATGACCCTGATATGGTAGAGCGTATTCTGGTTGCCACTTGGCCCGGGGTTGTTGTTGATGTTTGATGCTACTGATTAGTATCAGAGTTACATTTACAGCCTTTGGCAGAATGACTTCAACAAAATCATTTCATCATGCTGGTACAAATGAGTTAGTGTCTATGAATAAATGTTCTATTTATTGTTGTGAAAACTAAAACCATTTCAGGGAGGTGGTGGTACAAGTCTTTATAGGCCTTATACTACATTTAAAGATGGCTTAGCTGTACAGACTCATCACCTTGTTGCCAGTGCAAATGATTTATATACAACAGACGTTCAAGTCAAACCAAAACTTTTGATGTGCAGAATAACAGAACTACTTTTATTTCTCTATATAATTCCCTGCTGCACTAATGCACTTATCCCAGTGTTTCACCAGTGATTGGAAACCATTAAGGTAGAAAGTTTTCTCAGTACGTCAGACCCATGATTGTTCATGTCTGAAACGCTGGCCTCCCAGCGTTGGCGCAGGGTCAGGACTGTACGGGTGATGTAGCAATAACTCCCAGCTGAGTTACTCTAATGTGGGGTTGATGAATGATTGTGTGTAGACAGAAGCGTCTCCTCCGCAATTCTATCGATTTTCAAGACTTTTCAAGGTTGGGATCATGGGAGTATCAGGCGTATGACCTTCTTTAAAACGTTTGCACCGTTCACCGTTTACTGCCGCTAAGAGTCTCATCGACGTACTAAGCTCGAAAGCATCTGTAAATATCAATCGATTTTACGCCTAATTTAACAGAAAATTCATCACAAGTCCCTGTTTGACCTGAACACCTGTTGTCGGGGCCATAGGTTTGGTACAGTGTCACAGTTTTACATCTGTCAGAGAGCTGTGATTGAGTGGTGCTCTGATATAAAATGCATTTCTGTCTCATTCAGTCGTTGCCAGTCGATAAGTGCTGACTGTGTGTTTGAAGTGCCTCAAATATAGCTTTGATTGATTTATAATGCAGATGTATCTCGAGGGATATAACTCATCTCAGTTTTGAGGTTATGACCTGCCATCAGTAAGATGTCTGCTAGACATGCTTACATCTGTGTAGACAAAATAAACAATATTTAAAGTTCACAGAGCAGAGAAGATGCACTAAAAGCCACAAGCAGCAAGAAGATAATAAATAGAAAAACCTTTGACCTTAATTTCTCTTCCACAGTGTATAAATTCATGAGGACAGAAATGAACACACATCCTCCTCTTTTGTAATGGTTTTACTTTCAGGTACAATCCGTATCAGTTATCATGATGAAAAATCTTATGAAATCTTAAAAAATGATTTTGATGATGTTCCCAGTTGGTGATAGGAGATTTTGGCCTCAGCATGGACCAGTCTCGTTCTCAGATGGCATTGTGGGCAATAATGGCAGCTCCTCTTTTTATGTCTAATGACCTGCGGACCCTGAACAGTGGGGCGCGTGCTATTCTTCAGAACAAAGCTGTCATCTCCATCAACCAGGACCCCTTGGGCATCCAAGGACGACGCCTAATTAAGGTATTTTCTGTAGGATAGAAAGTGAGCTAATAATGAGGACTACACTTTTTTTTTTTTTAACCTTTCCATCACAATTTCTTACATTTTTTTTTTCTTTCTCAGGAGGGAAATGGAATTGAGGTGTTCTGGCGTCCTTTGTCTAACAAAGCAAGTGCCTTGGTGTTCTTCAGCAGAAGAACCGATATGCCGTACCGCTATCGGACATCTCTGAAGGTGCTTGACTACACACCTGGCAGCTATCAGGTAAGCACCCTGTCCGAGTTTGATGGCTTGTATAGTGGGCAGCTTTTCTCTCGGCAATACGACCGAATGCATTTTTTTCCACTCCAAAAAACCCAAAAGATTCACAAATGAAACATTGCTATGTTGCTTAGCAATCTTTACTGTGTCTCCTGCCTGCAAGGCACAGATGAGTTGTAAGGTTGACTATCCATCCTCTTGTGTCTGCATCATCGTCCTACATTGTGGTCACATGTATATTCTCTCTTCAAGTTCTCCTAAACTATTCATTGGAATTCGACCAAACTTGCACAGTATCTTTTTAGATCTGATGTGTTTAACTTAAAAAAAAAATCTAATTACATCCAATATACTGTATATAAACTGTATATGATGGGCTACTTATTTATTTCATTGTATCAACCGGCTGTGAAACTCCAGTAACACATTTTGTAGGGCTCACTATCCATCACTTCATTACTCCTAAACCGTTCTTTCTTTCAGGTGTACGATGTGTTCATGGAGAAGGCCATGCCTACACTGAAGGACACCACTGAGTTTGTCGTCTCCATCAATCCCTCAGGAGTGGTCATGTGGTATATTGCTCCATTAGCAGAGTGGCAGAAGCCCAACTTCCGTCAAGTGAATAGGAAATCTGATTCGTTTATTGTGTAAAAGAAATCTTTAAATTTTTATTTAAAAAAAGCAGGTCAGGCTAAATGACAGAATGATTACTTAAATGTAATAAAAAAGCCCTTTTACATTGTTGGCAATTAATGAGGATCGGGGGGGAAACGGCAGATTTGTGTAAAAGACATTGACCGATGGGCCGCGCCATGTGACAGAAATGATGCAGTAAACAGAAACCAGCCTTCATTCAACAGTCACTGCTGACCAGGATACAGAAACTGGATCAATTAACAACTTTATCCCAGTCAGGTTCTCAATGCTCAAGTCTGGATGCTCGTCTTGGTCAGTTCATCCATGGTTATTATTTAAACTAGTTGATTTTTTTTCAAACCTTATTTCTGTTTCATAATCATTTTATTCAGCTCCCAAGATCACACGGTTCACTCTGTGTGCTCCAGCTCGAAGTTCTAAGCAAATCACGTGGATGCTCTCTTAGATAGCGGTGCCTTTAAAAATCTTTCACTTAACACTCAGGGATATTGGGACTAGTTTAAAATCAACACTCCTGCAATGGTCATCTAAACTGTAGTGGATTTGAATATTGTGATTTTTATTTCTTCTATTTTTAAACTGAGAATGTGTGGATATGTTTTGCAGTACATGATTGTGATGATGACTTTTTCTCCTTTGTGCATTTTGTTTGCGTGACCTAATGTCTCAGCACATCATCAGATGATGTAAATCAGTGTATTTGGAAATAATATTTTTGTATGTTTTCAATTAAAACTCTGATCTTCTCACAGCCTGCTGAATTTTATTTCCCCCAACACTCTATACCGGTCATGTGGGTATAACACCACTATTTTTGCACAGTATAGACTGATCAGCCATAACATTACAACGTCTGGGAGGGCACTGTGGTGTCGCCAACCAGGGTGTTGGGAGTCGGTGCTGTGGGTTGCGGAGTGGGAATCCATGGTTTGGACCCATTTGTCTGGTGTGTCCAATGGACGCTCTATCTCAGATTGGGATCTGGGGAGTTTGGAGGCAGATCATATGCACGCTTGGGCTCATATGCTGCATGCTGTGATGCACTGGGTGTTGTGTTAACTTTCTATCGCAGCCAGCATTGACTTTTTTCAGCAATTTGTGCTGCATTGTTTTTTCTCTTGGACTGGACCATGTATGTGCCTGTCTGTGTACAAGCAGAGGGAGCTGAATAGGACAAGCTGGCCTTTGCTCCCCACAGGCATAAATGAGCCTCGGCTGCCCATGATCCAGTCACCTGTTTCCTGGTATTTTATTGATAGTCAATGTTCTTCAATTCACATGGTTGTGTTAATGTTATGGCTGATCAGTGTACAGTACAAGTCAAAAATTTGTACACTCCTTTTAATTACAGTAAGTGTTTTGTTTAGTGATTTATTTTCTACTTTTTTTCAAAACTTAAATAACATGTCCTTAGGTAATTAAGTAACAACAACAACAACAACAGTCAGTTGTTCTGGAACAATACAGTATTGTGTCAAGTGCATTTGAAAAACCCATCAAGCACCACAGTGAACCTGGTCTTTCATGAAGAAAGCAAGACTAAAACTTACTTCTGCTGCAGAGGAGGAGTTCATATAGAGTCACCAGCCTCAGAAATCACCAATGAACGAGCAACACCTCAGATTAGAGCCATTATGAAGGATTTACAGAGCATAAGTACCTGTAGCAGGCATATATCAATATCAACAAATATGCAGTAATCTTCTTCAGCATTCTTTTACAATGTCAAAAGAAATAAAAATCAGTGAAGATCTATAAATTAGACGATGTGTCCAAACTTATCTAATGGTACCATATATAAACACCCTGTTTGACAGTGTTTGAAATCCCATAGTTCAATACAGCTGACTTTAAGAGCAATTTTTTTTTTTTGACGTAGTGATGGGAGTCCATCATGAAAATCTTTCCTGTTCCTATATATCACACATCCATGCATTTCAAATAGTCTGAGGCATAAATTGTACAAGATCGGTTAGAGTAATCATAGTATTAAATGGAATTCTGTATCATGTACTGTACAACACTGTAAAGCGATAAAATGTTAGACACGGATATGAGACGCGGATTCATCACCACGAGCCTGAGAGTAAACGACAGAGTATGGAGCGGAAACATCCTCAGTCACGACTGAGAAAATGTTCAAAATGTGTTGTGATCTTGCATGACGACGCACGTCTTCACACACTGTCGACACTCTGATTTGTTAGTCATGCTCTCGCTCTATCAGACTTTCACCTGAAAGTTTTGGTCCCCTGACAGCAGCCCTATGAGGATGAAGATTCACTGCTGATGAAGAAATGAAGACAGAGGTGCTTTTGTGGCTCGCAGCTCAGACTAAAAGATTTTTAATGAGGGAATACAAACACTTGTAGACAGATGGACAAAGTGCATTGAAAAGCAAGAAAATTATGTTGAAAAATGATGTTAAAAAAAAGAAAAAAAAACATTTAGATGACTCTGTGAAGTGTGTGTATATACAGACCAAAAAAAAAAAAAAAAATACATTCATGCTTTTTATACTTTATCCATTTTTGTTTTGGCTGGGGATTAAAAATCTAATCCGATTTTCCCATAAATGAGAGTAAACCTCCCCTGGCTTGTTTCTCAGCTCTGCTGTTCTCTGGGCTGGATGTGGCTCAGCAGTAGCTCATTTACATAAGCGTGATGTATGAAATCACCAGATTCAGAGAATGGTTTGAGTCCCAGTGTAACCACTAGATGGAGATAGAGGCCAAGTGTACCCTGATGGGAATTCAGTACTAAAGATTTCTGCTTAGTTTGACCTCTTTATTTTTCCTAACCTGGTAACATTGTTGGAAGGATCTTTGAAGGTCTGGACGCCTTTGATGTATAAACACATTAATAATATCATGTAGTATCCGCAGAGTATGAGTCACTTCACCTGGGCCCCTTTTTTGTATGCCTTTCTAATGTCATTGATTTTGTGTCTGTGAGGACGTGCGCTTGTGTGTGTGTGCGTGTCAGTGTCCATGTATGTGCCTGCAATATCTGTCTGTGTGCAAGCAGAGGTAGCTGAATAGGTGTGGGGCAGGGTGTCAGGTGAACCTTGTCTTAGTGCCCTTTATTGTAGTTCGGTTATTCATGACTTGTGTGTGTGTGTGTGTGTGTGAGCGTGTGTGAGTGTGTGTTGTGTGAGGGGGAAAACTGAGCCGTAGACATTCCCATACTCTTATATTACTGTGCTAGTTTTGCAGATGTGTTTAGTCATCCTGGCAACAGTCACTTTGAAAAAGTCAGAGACAGAGGCAGACTGGCTGTCTCACTGAGTGGATTTTGCTTCCTTTCTTTTTCTTTTAACCCTTTACTATATATCTGACGTTTACATGGAACCATGGGCATGTCCTATAGGATCTAGGATAGAGATGAAGAGAAAGGCGTCTTTTTAGTCCAGGCTTTGTGTGTGTGTGTGTGTGTGTGTGTGTGTGTGTCTGTGTG
>QMIH01000130.1:40318-56460 GCA_003987875.1 Clarias batrachus
ATATATTTTTTTTTTTTTTACCCCAGAACAGAACAATGGCATGTCTGTGTGAGCCACAAATAAAAAGATTTACTTTTTTATTAATTTCACGCCAGGTTGTTGATTGAAATGTGTTTTTTATTTAAAACTACTTTTGTCTGCCTATTGCACCAAGTCACTAATGCTAAGTGAATCAAAATAAATGAAAAAAGTATGAAATGCATGAAATATATGTATCCATAGTACTGTATATCATCTGAGATGCCAACCACAGTATTACATAGTGACCGATTAACAAATACTGAAATGTTAGCGTTTTGTTATTTAAAAGTCAATTATTTACAATAAATTTGAAAACATGTTAATGATGAATATTTCTTGCTCATGGCAACATTCCAGTATTGTACATTTGAAGGTTATCGTTGTCCGTTTCTCACTTCGGACCTTCACATGATTAGGCTGAAATTAAGCAACACAAACACCTTGCACTTGCTCTCTGAGGAGACCTATAATAACTCATATAGACATTTATATTTTAGACCTTGAGGCATCGGAATAGGTTATACTGTACAACATGGAAGGTAAAGCTTGGCTATTGAAAATTAATGTTGAAGTGATGAGCAATTAATCAGTGGGTAGGCATACTGTAGGTAGGGCACTGGTATGAGATTGGTAGAGAAGTTTTATTATCCTATTATTCTTTGGGTTTGCAAATTCTCAGGCATGGTGGCCATATGATTTACTTTCAAGTGACTGTCAGGATGAATTCATTTAATCTGATTAGTTTGATTAGTTATTAACTAGTGTTAGGTCATCGTGTCATTCATGTGCTACTGTAGATTGTATGCATTTTTGCAAGGTCAAAACTTAATCAGCCTATTAGTTATTATTATTATTATTATTATTATTATTATTATTATTATTATTAATTTTTGCATGGTTTTGCATAGCTGCAACATCTCCATGAGTGTGCAGTGAGGCACTTTCAAGCAAAAGGATGCAGTAACTTTCGTTTCCGATGTCATGCACATGCAGAGACTGCTCCCCCTTATCTCATAATAAGATAAGGATCTCATAATTATGAAATACTAAGTCATAATTATGAGATAAGTATCTCATAATGATGAGATAATAAGTCATAATTATGAGATAATAAGTCATAATTATGAGATAAGGATCTCATAATTATTTGATACTAAGCCATAATTATGAGATAATAAGTCATAATTATGAGATAATAAGTCATAATTATGAGATAAGGATCTCATAATTATGAGATAAGGATCTCATAGTTATGAGATACTAAGTCATAATTATGAGATAATAAGTCATAATTATGAGATAGTAAGTCATAATTATGAGATAATTCCTGTTTTTTTTTCTTTTCTTTTGTGAATGCAATGCGCTTCCGTACGTACATTCTAGATGAGTAAATTAGTAAAAAGTCGGACTCACCAAGGATTTTTTAAATTCCTATGCATTACCATACAGTATACTGGGCTAGGTATCGCAGGTGGCTCGGAGTCTATCCCAGAAGACTAAAGGCACGAGGCAGAGTACAGCCTGAACAGGGTGCTAGTCCATCGCAGGGCACATACACGCGGATACACACTACGAGTAATTTGGGAATGCCAACCATTTGGGAAGACTAAAGCTTATCTTTGGACTGTGGGAGGAAATCCACCAAGCATGGGGAGAAAGTTTATGCACACAGATCCCAAGGTGGGAACCCAGATCCTGGAGGTGCAAAGCAACAGGGCTAACCGCTATGCTATCTTGCTGCCAGCATAGAACACCACTAAAGGAAATGTTAAAGTTCTGGAATTGGGGTACGAACTGTCCAATGCATTATCAGAACCTGGAAGGATAGTGCTGAACCCGCAACTTTGTGGAGGAAATGTGGTTTGAAACCAGAGCTGTGTTTCATAGTGAAAGTAAGATCATTTCTAAACACACACAAAATGTGACGAGAACTCACAGGACTGGGACTAAATAGCTGTGTGTTCATAAGAAAACCACTTGTTAGTGAGACTAATCAGGAAAAAGTGCTTGAATTTACTAGAGCGCATAAACTTAGGACTTTGGAGCAATGGAAAAAGGTCATATGGTCTGATGAGTCCAGACTGACCCTATTCCAGAGCGATGAGTGCGTCAGGATAAGAAGGGAAACGTGTGAAGCGATGTCTCAGGAGGCAACGTTATGATCTGGGGTTGCTTCAGTAGGTCAGGTCTAAGCTCAGAAATGTTATGTGGCATACAATAAAATGAAGTCAGACTATAACCTGACTGGACTGAAAGACCAGGTTATCACCTCAGTGTACTTGTTCTTCTCTGATGCCACAGCCATATTCCAAGCCTTAAATCGACAAATTGGCTTTCTACTCTTTTTTCCCTCTTGGACCAGGCAGCGTATCCAATTCTATATGGTTGTTAGAAGATATTTAAATTATCTAATTATTGGAGACATGACAATTTAGTTTTTCCTTGGTAAGACCAATTGATTATCTCAGCCTTATTGTAAATAACCTTTCTAGCTGCTCTTTGATCATGTTCAGTACATTGAGGTCCTTATTTTAACAAGTCTAATAATTTCAGGACCTGCATCACTGAAGCATCTGCATCGCTGTGTACTGAGTATCAGATCCTGTGATGATTAGGTAGGAAGCTAAATTTGTGCTGTTTCGGCCAAAAGTGAGCAAAATCAAAACTAGAGCAAGAGGTAGTAAAGTCAGCTAAATTTATAAACGCTCTATATCGTCTGTGCTGTCCTCATTAAAATAGCCTGACTTCTTTATTTCCTGTATATTGCATTCTCAGCTGATGTACGCTATGAGGTTAAATATTGACTACCTCAATTGATGTATTTTTAACAATGCATAAATCGGTAGACTATATAAGGATGTAGGACATTGTATGCGCACACTTTATAAGGAACACCTGCAACATTCAAGTAGTTATCTGATAAGCCAGGAGCACAGTGCAAATAATCATGCAGATAAAGGTCCAGGGCTTCGAGGAACGTTCCCATCAAATCTCAGAATGAAGAGAATGGGTTGGGTTCTGTATTTCAGAAACTGCCCATCAATCTCCTGGGATTTCCCCACACTCAACTGTCTCTAGGGTTTAGACACAATAGGGCAAAAAAGATTCAACAATAATATAAAAACGAACAAAAAAAAAAATATATATATATATACAGTATGTGTGCCCTGTGATGGATTGGCACCCCGGGTATACAGGGTAGCAGGGGGCCTGGAGCCTGCTCTAGGAGACTTAGGGGATGAGAAGGGGTACACCCTGGACAGGGTCTCACATACACACACACTCCAGGGGTAATTTGGGTCTTTGGACTGTGGGAGGAAACCAGAGTACCCGGAGGAAACCCACCAAACTATACCAGACTGATTTGAGCTGACAGGAACTCAAATAATCAATCTTTACATGCATGGTGAACTGAAAAGCATCTTAAAATACACGACACATCAAACGTGTGCTTCAACAGCACAAGACAACATCAGGTTTGACTCCAGTCGGCAAGAAAAAAAGAATATGAGGCTTTCAGGGGCACGGGTTCAGGATAGACAAAGACAAGACGATTTATCCTCAAATCTATTCTATCTATAAATACTAAACCATTTGCATTTTTCTAAATGCTCAATAAGATAACATAAAGTATGTACAAGTACAGTATATCTATTTGCTGGAGAGTCTGAGGATGGTTCTCCACATTGAATAGAAGTAATGCTACCGGGAAAGATTCTTTCATCACGTGAATAACAGAAGCTATAAATACAGAAGCATATCTATGCTCACCGTTATCTAAAACCTTTTCCTTTTCTTTATCTTCTTTTTCAGTCCAACAATCAACCGATCTTATTTTTAGACATTGTCATTCAGCGAGAAGTGATATGCATTGTTCTCATACCATTAGGTCCATGTATTTATTCTTATACCTGATTATATGCCCTTTTCAACGCTGCCCAGAGTTCCACACGGTGCTGTAAAGGACAGAGTCTGATGACTGATCTGTCCCTGTCTGTAAATAGAAGTTCTTTTTGATCACACAGCTCTCAATGCTAGACATCTATACAGCAAGGACATAACACACTCCCTCAACTATCCCGGTGTGACCTGGCTGGTTCGGTTGCCAAGATATTAAATGAAAAATATAACTCAAATGAAGCACTGTGCCAAAAATAACTCTAGGCAAGTTGCCATTTGAGTGGGGCCTTTCTGTGTATATAAAAGAAAGAACCACTGTGGAAATAACGTTACATTAGACAAGCAAAAAGCAAAAAAAAACTCTCCTCTCCTACTCTTCTATTAATGCTGCTCTTTTTTTTTTTGGTATAGCCTTTTGGAATGTTAAGGAGAAGCTGAATTTTAATGCACAGCCACAACCAAGTGTACTGGAATAGCCTTTTGTTTAGTTTAGTTGTTGTATTTGGTTTTGAGAAAAAAAAGATGAATATGAGACACTCACTCACTCATCGTCTACACAGCTTTATCCTGTATACAGTGTCGTGGGGGGCCTGGAGCCTATCCCAGGAGACCTATGGCACAATGTGTGGGGGGGGGAAACTATCACCGAACACACACATACACACACTCACATGATCATTCACACACTACAGGCAATTTAGGAACGCCATTAGTCTAATGTGCAAGTCTTTGGACTGTGGAAGGTACCCGGAGGAAACCCACCAAGCATGGGGAGAAGATGCAAACTCCATGCACTCAGACCCCGAGATGGGAATCGAACCTGGAGCCACCGAATATATGAGACAATATCCCGGAATTTAGCTTTTTATTATGAAAGATACATGTCAATGTGTTAAACATAGAACATCCTGACTTTGGTGGCAGATCTGTGCAAAAGTATTGGAACAAACAGTCAAGAAAAGAAATAGTGCTTAACATTCAGTTGCATATTCCTTTCCTTCGTTAACTGCATCATGCCGATGCCCCACTGACATCACCAAGGTCTTCTTTTAAGATGTTTTCCTGGCTTGTACTGTCAGTTGTTGAATGTTTCAGGTTCCTTGGAGGTGAAATGCGCCTCAATTAAGTTCAATTCTGGTTAATTGACCTGGACACTGGTAAGCGCTTCACTGTTGACTTCCCTTTGATCCAGTCTTTAGTTGTTTTGGCAGTGCGATTTGGGTCGTCATGCATGATGAAGTCCCTCCCAATTAAATTGGATGCGTTTTCCTGAAAACTGGCAGACAGAATGTTTTCTGTAGACTTCTGAATTCATTCTGCCGCATCCGTCATGAGTTACGAGATGTTATGAGATTAGTGAGCTGGTTCGAGAAGCAGTCGCACGCCCAAGCCATGACACCACCGCTGCCATATTTGACAGATGAGCTTGTACGTCTTGAATCCTGAGTAGGTTCTTTCTTTCTTCACACTTCAGTCTTTTCTTCACTTTTGTATAGGGTAAGCTCTGGGCTTAAACCGAGAGTAGACATTTCAGAGCTATTAATTGTCTAAATAACCAACCTAACAGGGCACACCTGGGCAACAAGAAACACCTGTCAGTCATATGTTCCAGTGTTTTTAGCCGCTTTGAAAATGGGTGGGTTCATGGAAAAAAAAAAAAAAAAACTTCAGTTGGTTTAAATGTCTTTAGTGTATAGCAAAACAATGGATTGTTTAAATAAGGCATAAAAAGATAGAAACTATAATTTACCATGCAAAAACTGCACAGAATTGTATTGACTTTGCTTCAAAGAAATAGACCAACACTGCTTATAATTTTAATAAAATTGTACTTAATGTTTTCTTTTTTTTTTAAGTGGTAGTCAAACACTGTACAGTACATGCCATATGTTTAACACAACAGTAATTGTTCTATTATTCAAGCTTACGTGCTTAGATGATCACTCCCTGATTCTCCTTGACCCTTGACATACAATGATGGTGGTGGTGGTGATGTTATTTTTTTAGCATGTGATTAGTGGTGAGAAGTTCAGGCACTCGTCAGTGACCTTCACTCCCTGCTACAGAGGCCTGGCTATCAGTGGCTAAATAATACTAAATATTAACCAAGTTCTTTAACCAACTTCAGTGAAAGAAGGATGGGGCCTCTCTGTTTGTGCAGGAGCCTGTTGCTTAACTGCCGAATGAGTTACACACAGTGTTTCTATCAGTAAGAATATTAATGCACCTAAAATACACAGTTTTTCCATATAATATAATATGCAAATTATTAGCTGGTACTACAAATTCAACAACCCCCTATATTCTCTCCATGAAGTTCAACATTTTAATGCCATTTAAAATTTTTCAATTATGACAATCAAGGTTAATAAGAAGCATTTTAAAATATATTCATTTGAATTGCTATACAACAATCATTACTTAGTAGTATGAAGTCCTCACTCATGGACTCACTCATCGTCTATATCGCATTATCCTCTGTACAGGATCCCAGGTGACTATAATGACCACACACGTACTTTAAAACAAACCGCTCGAAAATTCGAACGTAAATGGAGCCAAACTAAATTGTTAGTATTCCAAATAGCTTGGAAGGAGAGCATCCTGAACTATAAAAAAGCTCTCAGTGATGCTAGATCAACGTATCTCTCCACTCTTATAGAAAATAACAAAAATAACCTGAGATTTTTATTTAATACCGTAGCTTAATTAATACAGAAAAAAATTCAGGCTTTGAACCCAGACAATGTAAGTAATACAGATAAACTAACCACATCACATCAGAACTTTACTCCCCTTGAAGCGAGGGAACTAATTTCACTCATCTCTTCTTCAAAATCGTAATCCTGTATATTAGATCCTATACCGACACATTTTCTCAAACAGATAGTAACAGCAGTAACAGAACCCCTGTTGAAAGTAATTAACTGTTCACTCAGTAGTGGGTATGTCCCCAAATCCTTTAAATTAGCCTTTATTAAACCGCTAATCAAGAAACCTGACCTTGACCCCTGTCTGCTTTCTAATTACAGGCCGATATCAAACCTCCCCTTTATCTCTAAGATTTTGGAAAAGGTAGTATCACAGCAGTTATGTTCACATCTACACAGAAATAGCATAATTGAACTGTATCAGTCAGGATTTAGGCCTCATCACAGCACAGAGACAGCACTTGTTAAAGTAGTAAACGACCTCCTATTGGCCTCTGATCAGGGTTGCGTCACTATACTTGTGTTACTGGACCTCAGTGCAGCTTTTGACACCATTGATCATAGTATTCTCCTTCACAGATTAGAAAAGGCAGTAGGAATTAAGGGAACTGCCCTCTTGTGGCTCAGATCCTATTTGACTGATCGTTATCAGTTTGTAGATTTAGATGGTGACCATTCCTCATGTTCTCAAGTGGAGTTTGGTGTTCCACAGGGTTCAGTTTTAGGCCCACTGCTTTTTTCCCTTTACATGCTTCCTCTGGGCAACATAATTCGTAAACATGGTATTAGTTTTCATTGTTATGCTGATGACACACAATTATATGTCTCAGCAAAACCAGATGAGAAAAACCAGTTTGCTAAAATTGAGCAGTGTGTGCAGGACATACGAGATTGGATGTTATTTAATTTTCTTCTGCTTATCCCGATAAGACAGAAGTTCTAGTCATAGGACCACAAGCAGCCAGAAGTAAGCTTTCTGATCACACTGTAGCTTTAGAAGGACCTGTGACTTCAGTTGTTCGATAGCTCAGGACTGGAATTTCCTACAGTCTACCTGAGCCTCCAAGAAAAAAACTAGACTCCATTTAATTTAAACACATCTCCTGTTATACTGAACTTCCAGTCTTACACATTATTATGCTGATCAATCCCTGCTATCCGTTTTCACCCAGATGAGGATGGGTTCCCTGTTGAGTCTGGTTCCTCTCAAGGTTTCTTTATATTACCATCTCAGAGAGTTTTCCCTTGCCACCGTCGCACTTGGCTTGCTCATCAGGGACAATCTTATCATTTTGATTCATACACATTCACATTTCATACAAACTTTATTGCTTTTGATTGTGTAAAGCTGCTTTGCGACAATGTCAATTGTTAAAATGCGCTATACAAATAAAATTTAATTTAATTGAACTTGGGGCACGAGGTACATCCTGGATGGGGTGCCAATTCATTGCAGGGCACACACACATACATTCACATGTTAATAGAAATTTAGGAATGCCTGTTAGCCTAATCTGCATGTCTTTGGACTGTGGAAGGAAACCAGACTACGCAGAGGAAACCCACCAAGCCTGCAAGCTCCGTGCACACAGACCCCGAGGTGGGACTCAAACCCGGACCATGGAGATGCAAGGCGACAGTGCTAACCACTTATCCATCATGCAACTTTGATAAGAAGTCCTTTATTCTTCAAAACCTGCTGGATCTGCTTGGAGTCAAAAAGACGTCTACAATATCCTGGTGTTACTTGTTCAATCTACACCTGCTTGATTGCTTCATGAAGATCCTGTACAGAAGACAGTTTCTTGACTACTACTGCATTCTTCACCATTGTCCTATTGGGTTTAGGTATGAAGATGACCTACAGAGCCATGGATCCTGAAGCTGCATACCATTGTCACATAGCTAGTTTTTCCCATACTTTTCATTTAATTAGCACAACTCTACAGCCAGATGGGCTACATCTAATTAGTGAAAACACCTGCTTTGTGCACAGGGAGAACTATAATACATGGCATATGTTCTTTTAATACTTTTGGCCACCACTTTATACCCTGACATCTGCTAGCTAAGCGCAACATGAGGCTGCCATACTGGAAGACATCGTTCCTCGTTGGTTCTGTGGAAAAATACGAGTTTAGTAATCACTCAGATATGGCTGGGATGCTTTGAACCATGATGGAAAAAAAGTCTTTCTCTCTTCCGCTCCATTTCTTTTTATTTTGTTAATGTGTTGAATTTTAGGACGCTACGGTGGCAGCCTGGAAACGTGACTGTGCAGTGGAAAGTTTGACGGTGCAATAAATGTTCTCAGAATCGATCGTGTATAATGTGTACACACTGCAAAAGAAAACGTTTTTAAGTTACTCTAGTTAGTCCATGTATTCGATGAAAGTTTTATAACCAATCATGAACTCATCTAAATATAATGCAATTTGTTGGGGAAAAAAGTTAATTAGAAATGCTATTTAAATTCCCAAAGTAGGATCTTAGTAATATCAATTGGTTACAAGCGTTGACTTGGAATGTACAAATCTGTATTGAGCATTTCTTTCATTTGCATGCTTTACTACGGTGGCTTGAATAAACTCATTGAAAGGGATTCCATACAATATAAACTTTCACCTCACAGCTTAAAGTAGGGAGCTTATAATATTTTGTTCACTCATAAACCTTCACTCATTTATTCTTTATATTGATTTATCCTGTACATGGCCACGTGAGACCTGGAGCGTATCCCAGGAGACGTCAGGCACTAGGCGGGGTTCACCCAGGACAGGGTGCCAATACATCACACTCTAACACACTACAGGATATTTGGGAACGCCACTTGACCTTATCTGTATGTCTTTGGACTGTGGAAGGAAATTTTGGATAACCAGTAACCCAGGACGTTCAAACCCCTCGCAAAAACTCCTCGAGAACAGACCCGAGGCGGGAATCTAACCCTCGGCCCCGGAGATGAAAAGCGTCAGTGCTAACCGCTACGCCACTGTGTCACCATTATGGAATATTTCTGCTTCATAATATAACCTGCACAAACAGCTCAGCAGTGGAATGTGTGTAGATAATGTGTGTCACAGCATAGATAATTGAGTTTGAACATGATACCGCTTCATTAACTTTGATGTTTTTGATTGCCTTTTGACCTTTTGTAAATACACGTGCTCACAGGTATGAAGACATTTGCGACTCTCTTTACCCTGCCACAGTCTCTGTGGGTGGAAAATCTGCTTGATAAAACCATTCACATGACTCCGTTGCTTGAGCCAGGGCCAAATATTTGCCTTTCTATTCTATTCCTTCAGGGAAATTGCTTTGTATTGTTGTAGCAAATGAAAAGTTTAAGCATGTTAAATTGAATGGATGAAATATCCTTATTCACATCGCTCTGACTTGCAGTGAAAAGACTGAAAACGGAATGATACAATTTCATATTTACAGACATTGACAAAGCTTTTCTTAGTTAATAATGCCATTAACTGGAAATACTTTTGCAGTAAATTCAGTCCCTCATTCTTTTTTATTAAGAGTTTTTTTTTTTTGCGTTTTATCCTGGTCAGGGTCATGATGGAGCTGGAACCAATTTTGGCAGCACTTGAGGCAAGGCAGAATAATTAATCCCAAATGCAATGCCAGTTCAATGAAGGCCACCATTCTCACTCTTTCTACATTTGCAGCATCGGGCAGCAGTGCCCTCATCCTGAGCAATTTCAATTTTTATCCTTTTATCCTACTGCTGAGCAGTTCAGGGTTAAGGGCTTGCTTACAATGGCAACTAGGTGGTGCTATGGTTTGAACCTGGAACCTTCCAATCAGTAGACCAAAGCCTTAACCAGTGAGTTACCCCTGCCCTTGAACCCACACGAACAAACATACCTAGATATGTGTACCTAGTTACCTAGGTACTGAATGAGAGGACCTGGAGATGTCAGGACACAATGCACCAAGCTGTGCAAGCAAAAGTTTGTTTGCTGAGACTGCTATTTAGAACTGCTTATGATCGCATGGTTACACAACTAACTAAAGGTTGACATTTATGACAATATTAATTAAAATATCAACAGGTACCAACGTGTACACTGTATTTTGGTTGACAGGTGCTTACATAAAGAGGAGAATTGATTATTTTTTGTTTGTTGTTCATGTTGAACTTAACTACAGTGTAAGAAGTGTTGTAGTCAAACCGAGACTTTTGATGCAGAATAGCAGAACATAGTTATGAGAGTAAAAACCCTTTATTTCTCTATATAATCCCCTGCTACACTAATGCGTTTCACTAGCGCTTTGATACAGTCCATTTGGAAATGGTTTGGAGTGAGGTCTGGACTGTACAGGGGAGTTCCTGTAATGTGCAAGTGGTGTTGGTGAACGATTGTGTGTACAGTTCCCCCAGACAGATGCGTCTCTTCTGCAGGTTGGCGACAAGTTATCCATCGATAACTAGTAAGGATCATACTTACTGAATGTTCACTAGAACAACTGCTATGGGCCCTGAGCCACATCGGTTGTTATCGTCATTCATTCTTTTAAAGCCTTTACACCATTTAGATGTTTTACTGTGACTAATGTCTCACCACATGAAGACTTGAAGTTATCAATTGGTTTTATGTCATCATTCACAAGAAATTTAATCAATTTGACTTGAACGCTACATATATGGAAATACATTAATTGAACTAACTTTAGCCAACTCAACAGAACTTACTTTACAACATTAATCAGCATGATTATTGACACTGATGTTGGAATCACATAAATATTTGATCAATTCTGAATTTTGGCATTTACATAATCCTGGTGTTTTTTTTTTTTTTCCGGAATTGTTTACAATTCGGCAGCAGTGTTTTTTTATTATTAAAAAAAAAGTAGATTACTGTAATGACATACCTAGGTGCACATATAGTAGTTGTGACTAAATTATTTTTACCATACAATTTGTGGAAGAGGTTCAATGATCATGCACACAGTGCAATATAGCAAACACTGGATACATTTTTTTTTAATGGATCAAAACCAAGAAAAATGGAAAATTAGCTACAGTTATAAAACAATGTAAAGGACTATTGTGTAAATGCACTGTTAAGTACACTTGTCTATAAATTCTTTAATTATCTGAAAGTAGGTGTGCCCGAGTTGTAATGTACACACTGCACTGGGAGGTGGAGCAGTGGTTCCAGGTTTGGTGGTGGAGCTAAATGTGACAGTTACCATTTGTTGTCTAGAGTCCTAGAATTCTCACCATGCAGACGGCCGTCCTTTGTGTCTAAGAGTGGGGGAGGGGCCCACCGGTCTTGCTAGGAAAATGTAGAAGGAGGGTGAGGGTGAATAATTCTGTGTTGTCTGGGTAATTGCAATTGGCATGTTATTGGACTGAATTTACTAATGAACCAATGAATTTTTAACTAGAAACCCATCAACAATGTCATAGGGGACAACCGGACTCCTTCTCTGGGTTTGGAGTTTCTCCTGCTGCTGTTTCTTTTGCCATTGGGACATATGTTTGTGTGCCCCCTTTCATGTCTGTCCACACCTCTAATGAACTGCAGGAGCTTTTGAATGATTGGGGTTCCATGGGGGACAGTGGAGATTACTGTAATAACCTAAGCTACAATAGAATGTTTAGAGTTCTAGACCACTAGACCAACAGTGTGTCAATGAGATATAATTAACTGGAAATTCTACTACGGTAAATTCGGTAATTCATTCACGTTCAGATTTATTAACCGATTTATGCTCATCATGGTCATGGTGGCTCTGGAACCAATTCTGGGAATACTTGACTCAAGGCAGAAGAATTCATCCTGAATAGGAGGTCAGTTCAATGAAGTCCACCATTAGCACATACACACAAATACACATGCACACACATTCTTACCTAGATACTAATCTTCCTACTTGCATGCTTCGTGAGGAAACCAGGGAACCTTGAGGAAACCCATGTGTGTGAAACACTGTCCAGTCAGTAGTTCAGGAATTGAATCAGACAACCATAGGTTACAATACATTCAAATACAACCTCTGACTGGGTAGGGTTCCATGGAGACAAGATGAGTTCTTGTGTCAATCTAATAAGCCAAAAGAATGAATTCGGCTCCTGAAGAAACTTCTGAACTTTTGGTTGGTCCTTTCTACTTACCTAATTACTTGCAGAAGGTATCTAAAAAGCTTTTGGGGAAAGTCTTAAAAAGGATGTCCATGAAGCATTCAAAGGGTGGGATCTGCTGGACAGTATGTGTCAAAGATTTTTGTGGTATGGTTAGCAGCATGAGCTTCTCTACTGGGAGAGACTGCGAAGTGTTAATGGTAGCACATTTCTTGCATAAACTACACATTTCTTTCATAGAACATAATGTCTTGCATGTGTGCAGGCCACCAGTATTTGGGGAGTGTCTGAGATACTTGGGTCTCCTTTTGAAATCACGACACTAAGAGTGCGTCTTGTATTTTAAGTGGTGCATGCATTTCGTGCTTTTGCGGCTTTACTCATCAACCTACCAGTTAATGGGGTTGAGTATAAACACTATAAACAGAACGGGACCTTCTTCCGTCTTGGCAGGCTACCTTTCATGTCTTCTGAACAAGGCGTCAGCTTTCTCATTTTTTAAACGTGAACCGAACTGAGCCAATGATGAGAAGTTTGTCTGGATTCATTTGCGGTGCACACATGTACTCTGTAGATGCTGCATACTGGAAACAGATGTCGGCATCCCCTCAACCAGTGCGCAGATTCTACAGTGCCAACGCGAGGGACAGAGGCTCCTACTTCCCCAAGTGGAATTATTTTTTTCCAAAGGATATTTTATGTGAATGCTCATGGTTATAATGTAGTTACCTTAATCCTGTGAAAGAAATGCTCCTGTTCCTGGGTCTGAGACATCCACTTCAACCACAAATGGGAGCTTGGCATCAGTATGTTCATGAACAGGAGCTGAGGTGAACCTTTCCTTAAGTTCATGGAAAGCATCTGTGGCTTGTAAATTCCATTTAAGTTTCGTTTTACCTCCTTTGAGTAAACAAGTAAGAGGGACCATGAAGGAAGCAGCAAAAGAAGATTGGAAAGTCAGTCATTGGAAATGTAATGCATTAGTATTTTTTTTTAAAAAAGACAATTTTTTTTACTTAATGTAATGATGGTTTTCATGCAAACAATCTCCCAGAACTGTGCACCCAGGCTGGATGTGTTTAAGTACAGTGTCTGAATGTAACAGAATGATGTACAATATTAATCTGTTTTTCTAATATGTCATGGAATACATAAATAATGATTACTTGGAAAATTGTCAGGACTTCAGGGTGTCATTTTCCAGTCCATAAGGCATTGCACCATACTTGTAGTCCTCCCTGGTGGTGAAAACATCAGTCTTCAATTCATCACGCTGTTGTACATTAATAGAATTGGAAGCACTACTAAGTTGTTTATTGGCAAAAAATATTAATAAGAGTAAATATTGATATTGTAGAGGAATTATATTTAATCCCTGAAATCTACAAATGGTTTCGCTCTGCTTTTTTTTTTTTTTTTATCAAAATCAGAAAAAAGGACTCAGTTGATACCGGTCAATTGGACGACGCAATAAAGCCCTGTTGAATGGCCTTTTCTATGATTTCCTCTAGCGTCTGTTTTATTTTTATCTCTTTGGACAAAGAATAATGTTTCTATAACTCAATTTCCCTTTTAATTAGGTAGAAGTTGTTAGTTAATTTTTTGTTGCTGTTGTTGAAGACTTCCATGAGGTCTAAAAAGCAGAACGGAATTTCAGTTTCCAGATTCAAACTATAGGAATATTAACAGGTTTCGACATATGATGGGAGTGGATAACTGTAACCAGTTCTCTGTGCAATACGTAGACCAGGCCGCAATCTGTGCTACATTCCAGTCTACTGAAGGATTTGCAGCTGTAACCATGGTAACCCAAGAATTACTTTATATGATGCCAAGGATGTCACAAATAAAGAGGGAGTGGTGCTGACAGTTGTGTGGATGCTATCCATAATGCATGTTATGAGACTGAAAGAATGGTTTCAAGGGTCTCTGTGGGAATCTGCATGTAATCAACCAGGTAAATAGCCATGAAATTGGTGGTAGCTATGAAGAGATATAGTCAGATCATGGTTATTAAATATTATGGGCACGGGAATCTACTGCATCATTATGGAAGAAGGGGATGGTTTAGGGGAACAAGTGGATGTGGTTGTGAGTAAAAAATTCAATCATCCAGCATAGCAGCATAGATTTCAGGTCAGTGAGAAAACTCTGAATGGAGCTATGGAGGATGTATGAATGGGACAAGGTGGATGATGGGTAATAGGTAACAAGGTGGATGATTGAAAACATATTCGCTACTGAGTAAAAAATAAATGAATGAAAATGAAAAATAATAAAAAATAATGAAACGGGGAAGGAAAAAACAGTGCACCCCGGAAACCACTGCACTGACTGATTAATGGGCGGCCAGAACAAACGCGCTAAACTCACAAGAATGATGGAGACGGACAAAACAGATGCCAGTGATGCAGACCCAGCTGAAAGTGAAATGCCATCAAATTCCTATGAAGCAAACCCCTGGCCACTGTACCGGCCACTACTATGTCATATACCACATTATGTATGTGTGTTGCTCTTTTAAGAGTTGCGGCCCCACCCCAGTGTGTGTCCGCTACGGAGGTGTGTGTGTGAGAAGGAAAGAACGGAGTAAGAGCTCAGGTGTGCTGCTCACCCCCGAATCGCTCTAATCTTTTACCCTTTTCTTTACTTTTACTTCATGTCTTTGTGCTGGACGTTATTCTTGACTCCGAGCTCTTTTTTCCTTCCGCTATCCTGCACAAAGCATCACACCATATTTAAGCGACCACTTTTATTTCAAGCACAAGAAAGGCAGCAGCTTTATTATGCAAAGGTGTTTGAGATTTATATCCGCTTGTCTTTTGTGAACTACACCAGAATCCCCCATCTCACCCCCGCTGTTAAAAAAAAGTAACTCTGTAACTTTTACTCTGAATACATTTTTAATGAGATACTTTTTGCTTTTACTTGAGTAGATTTTTATAATGATCACTTTACTTGTACATCCATAAAATTCGACTGATGTAACAGTACAAACATACAAACGTTTATTACTCTTACCACCTCTGTTACATCCATCCATTCATCGTCTGTACCGCGTATCCTGTGGAGGGTCATGGGGAGCCTGTCCCAGGAGACTTAGGGCGCAAGGCTGGGTTCACAATAGCACGCACACTCACACTGAACCCCCATCCCTGGAGGAACAAGGCGACAGCACTATCCACTATGCCACCATTGTTAGGAATCTCACTTTTTACGTTCCATTTTTTTTTTCATTTTTTATTTTTCCTAGACCTCCCGTTCCAAACAAATGTTAATGTCTCCTTAATGTGATAATTGGTTTTAAGCTTGGACATATGCTAAAGGTTGAATGTAATTTAATGTTTATGTTTATATTTTGACGTAATATTCAGTTAAATCTTTACATTAAATATATATATATA
>QMIH01000130.1:58503-70754 GCA_003987875.1 Clarias batrachus
ATATATAGTAGATCACGAAATTTAAACAGGATGCAAAATGTAGTGCTTCCATCAGCTCCATTCACAGAACAAACCTACTTATGAAACATTGCTCAAGGCGCACAACATAGCCTTCATGTCTGCAGACTGAGGAGGTTATAACTTTGCTAACTCCAGATGGATGTGGCAAGGGATTGAGGCTATCACAGACCCCTGAACATTTGACCTCCAGCTAGTTCTGCTCCATTTCCTGATGAGCTCAACCACTTCTGTGCTATTTTGATATGGGGAAAGTGGAGCCCATGCTTGAGACTGAGCTACTACCGGGTGAGCAGCCGCTAATAATCTCCACCTCTGAAGTGAGTACTACTCTGAGTGTGGTGGATGCATGAAAAGCAGCTGGCCTGGATGGCATCCCTGGTCAGGAGTTCAGAGCCTGTGCAGGGCAACAAGCGGAGGTCTTCACAGATATCGTTGACCTGTCCTAGGCTCAGGCAGCTGTCTCTGACTGCTTTAAGTCAGCTAACCATCGTGCCAGTGACTAAGCATTCTGCTGCAACGTCACTCAATGACTTTGGTCTCATCCACTCATCCCTGTCATAGCAAAGTGCTTCGAAAAGCTGGTCCTGACTCACCTCAAAGCCGGCCTGCCTCCCGCCCTGGATCCTTACCAATTTGCTTACCGCTGCAACAGGTCAGTTGAGGATGCTATATTCATAGCACTCCATTCTGTTCTGGCTCACCTCAGACCCTGCCTACCTGCCTCCCACTCTGGATCTAGACCAGTTTGCTTACCGCCCCAGCAGGTCAACGAGGATGCCAGCTCCACAGAGCTCCATTCTGTTCTGACTCATCTGGACAAGCCCAACACTTACATCAGAATGCTCTTCATTTATTTTAGTTCAGCATTTAACACAGTCAGCCTGTCCAAGCAAATCTTGAAGCGTAAACAGCTTTGCATCAGTAATTCTCTGTGCAGCTGGACCCTGGACTTTCGTACAAACAGACCACAGTTTGTCAGACTGGAGAACCTGGAAACCTCCTCCAGTCTCACCCTCAACACCGATGTTCCCCGGGGAAGTGTATTGCCCCCGCACGTATACTTCCTTTTCCCTGTGACTTTCACTAAATGTAACATGTATTTTGGAGACATGTTAAGAATACTGTACTTTGTACTTGTACTTTGCACAATGACAATAAAGGAGAATCTCATCCAATCTAGTTATATTCATCATCATTATTATTATTATTATTATTATTATTATTATTATTATTATTATTAATTATGTACTAACTTACTTACTTTATTACTTACAAAGAAATTAAGGGTCTAATTTATATCATACATTATTGTAAGGGATAGAAACAACTAATTCAGGAAAAGGCACATGATACAAAGGTTATAAATGATTTTCACTTCAAAGAGGAAAATAAGTATTTGATTCCAAAGTAATACATGACTTGGTGGAGAAACCCTTGCTGGCAAGCGAAGAGGTAAGACTTTTCTTATAGTTGGTTAAAGGGTTTGCAGCATCCATAGGTGGGTAGAAACGACGAGTTACATTTACTCCGTTACATTAACTTGAGTAACTTTAAAATAAAAGAAAAAAAAAGTACTTCTATGTAGTTTTACTGCACCATACTTTTTACTTTTCCTTGAGTAGATTTGAAGAAGCAACGCTACTCTTACTCCACTACGTTCAGCTACACTCGACTTCTCACTTTTCTAACCATTTATTCTACACATGGAGCTGGTGGATCTACCGCATGACTGTTTCACCAATCAGACGCAGCAACAATAATCACATGACTCGTTTGACCAATCTGGTCTTCAGCCGGTGTTCTATAAATTCATTCTACCTGTGAATCCGCTCTACATACTCTCACCGCGCATGTGCAAACGAAAGTTTCCGGATCTTTCCCAAATTTTGTGGAACGTCCATAAATACATTTAGCACAATAAAATTTTAGTTGTATAGCATTTTATTAATTGTCATTGTCGCAAAGCAGCTTAACACAATCAAAAGAAAATTATGGAAATTTGTATAAGATATATATGAATCAGAATGATTAGATAGTCTCTTATGAGCAAGTAGAGAGCGATGGTGGCAAGGAAACAGTCCCTGAGATGGCAATAGGAAGAAACCGTGAGAGGAACCAGACTCAACAGGGAACCTCATTTGGGTGATATCAGACATACTGTGTATTAGGCGGCTGAAAGTCCAGTTGATGTCTTTAAGTTAATTGGAGGCTCAGGTAGACTTGTAGGAAATTCCAGTTCTGAACTATTGAGCGACTGCAGTCACAAGTCCTCAGAGAACAGCTGTCTGCATCAGCCAGGACCATCAATTCTTTCGTTTAGGTGCATATTATACCATTACATGTATATACACATACATACAGAGAAAGAGAAAAGAGAGAAAAGAGGAAGGAGGAGAGAGCAGAAGAGTAGGCGAGATAACAGTTAGGTGGACACAGTCATGTAATATATAAGGTGAAAGTATACTTAGTGCAGAGCGCAAACAGGGACTCCGGGACAACTAAAAGGGAGAGCCAGAAGGAAAAACAAACATGAAGGTTTCAGCTCATGAAACCTCCTTTCATGTTGATTGACATGTAGCACAGACATTGAGGAAACCGATGAGAAATGATGTACATTCTGCTCAGAAGCTTAACTAAAAAAGTAAATAGGAGAAAGTGCATCATGGTGGAAAATAGTTAAGGTTGAGATTCAAATTATTTAAGACAAGATGTAAGAAGAAAAAACATGAAGTGTAGCACTTGTGGTTTTTGAGATATGAACCAAAAGTCAAACTGTGACAGATTGAAATTTCTTGTGAATGAAGGTATAAAGCCAATTGACATTGACAGCAGTGTTAAAGCACAGTACAGTGACAAGACTCTTAGCCGCAGTAAAGCATCAGAATGGTGCAAACATTTTACAAAAGGTTGCTTGTTTGGGAATGATGCTACCAGCTGAGACATTCACTGAGAGGAACGCCTGATAGTTGAAAATCAATGGATAACTTGTTATCAAGAGAAGCATCTATCTGTGGGAACTTTACACATAATCATTCACCAACACCACTTGTACAGTATACTACAGCTACTCATCTGTGAGTTATTGCCGCATCCCCAGTACTGTACTTCCATTGCTTCCACGCCATTTCCACATGTTTAAGGAGTTTCCTGCCAGTTAAGGAGTTCCTGGGTGGCCGGCGTTTCAGATATGAAGCAAGCAGTCCGATCATGGCTCCGGTTATACAGAGAAAACGTTCTGCTTGATGGTATCCAAGCACTAGTGAAATGCAGGGATAGGTGTATTATTGTAGCAGGGGATTATATAGAGGGATTCTTATTCTACACAATCAAAAGTCCTGGTTTTACATTAATCTTGCTTGCATGGGTACAGGCACACAGTAGTAAGAGCTGACCAAGGTTCATGTCTGTTTAACTTATCATTTACTTTACCTGATTAAATTAGGTGAAGAAGAAGAAGAAGAAGAAGAAGAAGAAGAAGAGGAAGAAAAACAGCAGTAAAAAAAAGAATGCTAACAAAAACAATATGGTTCCAGCTTTACGTGTTTAGACCCCTAATGAAGAAAGAACAGTAAAGTGCCATTAGTAATCACTAAACTTTTACAATGTGTTTTTCTTCAGTAGATAATGCCGATCCGTTTTGTAAATCAAAACACATTGATGCTCATTAATAATGACTGAAATGTTATTGTGTTGTACATCTGGAAGAATACTGAATGCTAAAACACAGATGAACAGATCACTAATGACTGCATGAGGACTAAGATGGTGGCATGACAACAGCATGCAGTGCCGATTCCAGATCCAAAATGGTGCTAATTTGTGTCTTACCCTGACTTCTTTTTACAGTCTTTATGGCATCTCACCTTGCAGGACTTAAAGGATCTGCTCCTAACATCTTGGTGCCAAATACCACAGCAGACATTCAGAGATCTTGTGGAGTACATTCCTCCGTGCGTCAGCGCTGGGGGACCTACACAATGGTGTCAACCAATATTGATGAGGTGTTTTTAATGGCTGATCAGTGTACACGGACTTTAGTGTCAGATTTGAATGTCGGAAGTTCTGGAAGTTGCAAGGTGAGGCCTCCAAAGTTTGGACTTGTTTATCCAGGATGTGCCACAGATGCTTGATCGGTTTGAGGTCTGGGGAAGTTAGAGGTCAAGTCAACAACCTTAAAATTTTTGTCATGTTCTTTAAATCATTCCTCGTAGGTACTTTCGGACACATCCCACAGTGGACAGGGGTCAGCAGGGGTCAGCGTGTGGGGGGTCTCGTACACTCAGCAAACAGAGAGAATGTTCAGCAGCTAATTTACTTCTGCAGTCCCAGGAAACGTGGACAAAACTAAAGAGATGATTATTGACTTCGGGGGAGGTTACACTCTGCTGAACATGGACAGCTCCTCCATTTAAATTGTCAAGAGCATCAAATTCTTCTGGCTTCACTTGCCGAAGAACGTCAACTAGTCCCTCAACATTGGGTTCCATAGCATAAAAGACCCAGAGCAGCAGCTTTACACTTTTTCAAAGGCTGAGCAAACCCTATCTCCCACCCCCATCCTCCGCACATTCTTTAGGGGGACTATCAAGAGCATCCTGAGCAGCTGTGTCACTTGTCTGCTTGGGGAATTGCAAGACCCAGCAGGTGATAATAAGGACAGCTGAGAAGATCATCGGGGTCTCTCTTTTCCTTCATCATAGACATTTACACCACACGCCTCAACTGTCTTGCATTGTTAGCACACGTGCACTTTATGTAGTCATCTAATCCAGTTATGTGTGTTCTTGTCTTGTTTTATGTAGCACCATGTTCCTGGGGGAGGGTTGTTTCTTTTCACTATGTACATGTACCAGCTGCATATGGTTGAAATGACAATAACATTAAAAAAAAAAAAAGTCATTTCTATTGGTATTGTGTTAATTACTGATAGTACTGAAGTGTTACTGTAGTGTTCTTCAGCAGCTAAAGATGATCTAGAAGGATATTGGAAATTGAAACTGATTGTGAATGACTGATGTGTTACATTGTTGTTCTTCAACAATCTGGAACATTCTTGTAGGGTGAAACACATGGAAAAGTCTGTAGTAATGACTGTCGTGCTACTGTGCTGTTACTCACTAGTTAATGATCATCTAAAACAGTACTGTAAAGCAAACACAGTGGAGCTCATTGCCAGTGCCTCTGAGTGGTACTGTTTTTCTTCTTCAGGAGGTATTTGTGTTCGGGAACAATATTATTTTAAAAAAGTGAAACATAAGGAAACACATTACTATTTATTGAAGTGTTCTGTAATGTTGAGTAGTTAATTATGATCTGAACCAGTATTATAAAGTGAAAGCCATAGAAATGAACTACTGCAGAACAGATCATAATGAACTACAGTAGATCATAACGATCAAAGGAATTTCTTATTCTATTGTTCTTTAGAAGTTAACGATCATCTAAAGACATGCTTGAAACAAAAATTTTACTGTGTTGTTCTTCAGCAGTAAATCATGAAAAGAGGAAAATCAGTCTCAAGATTTTATTGTAGTTTTGCTCTCCATTTATTTCTTTATACTTTAGAAACAACCCACTAACACTCTACTCATCTATTGAGAAGTAAAATATAACTCACATAGGCTTTCACATTTCAGATTGATTAGGTGATTGCTCTTCAGAAGAAAGACAAGGCTTAGGTATCAGGATACAATGTGGTCATAATTTTTTTTAGCACTAAATAATTCCTTAATAGTTAATAGTGATTAGATTACTTGGGTAAAACCCTTAAAACCCCAGTGCCATAGATACATGATGGCAAAACAGCACGTGTGCTTATATGGAAGCCCTGCCAGTGTGTGTTAATGGGGAGGCTTCATACATCAAATTGTGTGTTTGGATATTCGGATATGTCAGGGTCAATGAAAGATTACTTATAACTTATAACATGTCAATTTTACCACTACCAAAATATGAGAAGAACATCAGAAAAATGTCGAACTCTCAAAATGAGCATATTACTTTTATTTGGTCACAGAAACAACAATAAAAGCATGTGATGATGTAGTACATCCATGTAGTATTCTGTAGTATATATCACTCTATTTCAAATAATAGGAAAAACAATTAATGGCTTAGATAGATAGATAGATAGATAGATAGATAGATAGATAGATAGATAGATAGATAGATAGATAGATAGATAGATAGATAGATAGACAAAACCTTAAAATATACAGTACAAGAATCAAATAAAGAATATAAATCACAAGTAAAAAAAACAAGAAGAGATTTACTTTCTGATATGCAATTTTATATGTGACAAATTGACAGTGCAAATAGTATTAATTGTTCAAAAAGTAATTGTGCAAAGAGCATCATGAAAGTAACAGTGCAATTGAGACTGTTTGTAATGGCAGGGAATGCAATAGTGAGAGTAACCCTGAGTAGAACCCTGAACAGATGAGAGAGTTGTAACTCTGTGATGTATATAGCAGACAATACTCTATAAGCTACTGTATAAGAGCTACCAGTGATCTCATCATAATTATGCTTTTTGAATACTAGTCATTTTAGCTGGATCTGTGATATTAATCCAGTTATATCAAACCCACAGGCTGTGAATACACATGCTTTTTATTTCCTGTTGAAGTTAAATTCCCACCCCAACTACAACTCAATAAGCAAAGTACAGAAATAGTTTTTTTCTTTTTTGTCTTTTCATGGATACAGTAAGTTAACAGCAGTGCTGTTAACACAGTTTTATGTTGCCGTGTTTGCAACACAAGGACATTATATGGGAAACCTGGCAGCCTTGCTCATGTGACAAAGGTCAAGTTCATTATCATGATAAGAACATGGGTTAGACTATTATTTTTTTTAATCAGTGTTTTGCACCAGTAGTCCAGTCTAAACATGTCCTTACTGAACTTCAAAAGCCTTTTATTTATTAAGCTTTTGCTTCAAACAGACAATAATAACTGATTAAATTATTTTAAATAATTAATTTTTAAAATTATTTTTAAATGATATATTTATTGACTCTATCGTTTTATTGAATATAAATATATATAATAAAACTGTAAAGTTATCGTGTCTGTATATTGAACATATTTGCGAAAATTTTTTTTTGGTGGATGTAAAATTTATAATAGAACAAAGAAAGATGTTTTTTTTTGTCTGTCTGTTTGTTTGTGCACGCACCACATAAAAACTAATGAATTAATGTTAATGCGGTTTTCACAGGTGTATTTGGCTGAGCTTGAGGTAACATGTTTCATCGCAATCAGCCTAGGGGAAAAGAAGATATACTATGGCCTTATATCATAAAAAATGACATTGAAAAAAATCATTAGTTTATATCCACATTCAACAGATGGCACTGTACATTTGTAATATAGTTTATGAGTATGCGATTATAATCTATTTAATCTACGTTCATTCCGTGCACTTCACGGTAACACTTGCAAATTTTAGTTCATTCCAAAATTCAACAGATGCCGTTGTGCATTTTTTAAAAACACATTGATGAGTGTGCAATTAGATTCCACACAAACAAAGTCACAGGCACATCTACTATACTGAGAGAAAGAGAGAGAAAGAAAGATAGTAAATAAGACTGTGGGCAGTGGATGTGTGCAGACCTATTGATCGAACAGTTTGTGGAGGGGGATGGGGCAGTGGTGGCTCAGATGGTTTAGGCTTTGAGTTACTGATCAGAAGGTCGAGAGTTCAACCCCCAGCACTGCCAAGCTGCCAGTGTCGGGCCTTTCAGGAGGGCCAATATGCAGTTTTCACTACCAATACGGTTAATTTGAACATCACATGACCAAGCTAGAAAGAGTCTCATCACATCCAATTTGTCAGAGAAGGCAGTAACAGCACTATGAGCTAATGTAGATAGATGGGTTTTTAGGTAATCAGTCAACATTAATCTGTATTCAATTTTGCTTTTTTATTGTTGCCATTACATTCAATTTGTTGGTTAGATAAAATAAAAAAGCATCTTATTCAAGACAAATTAAGTACCAGATGTGGGATAATCCTAACAGTGATTTCTGCTGTGTACCTAAATTACATTATGTTGTGTTATACATTGCAGGATGCATTAGATGGTCATGGACTCGCCTGATACAGACAGTTTTTAGTCATATAATACTTCAGTACAGGTTTTGTAACCGTTTTACACCTGAGCCTACAATAACGAAAGTGACTTCATATTCATATTAAATTAAACACGTCTCCTGTACTTAACATCCAGCCTCCTAACACACAGTATGACTGCAGATCAATCCCTGCTATCTGTTATCACCCAGATGAGGATGGGTTCCCTGTTGAGTCTGGTTCCTCTCAAGGTTTCTTCTTATTGCCATCTCAGAGAGTTTTTCCTTACCACCGTTGCACTCGGCTTGTTCATCAGGGTCAATTCATACCTATTTTGTCACATATTTCATACTACAGTGGAACCTTGGATTACGAGCATAATTTGTTCCGGAAGCGAGCTCGTATTCCAAAAACACTCGTAAACCAAATAGACTTTCCCATAAGAAATAATGAAAACTCAAATTATTCGTTTTACAGCCCAAAACAATAAATACATTAAAAAATACTACAACATATAAAGTAAAAATAAAACAAATTAACCAGCACTTATCATAAAAAAAAAAAATAATCAAATGAATCCAGACAGTTAAGTGTTTCCTTTTGTGCGCAGGCGCCGTGTATTTGTATGCGCGTGTGTGTGGAATTAGCCCCTCGCCTCGTCTTAAACAGTAAAACTCCTTCTTCCTCCTCCCACCTCGTTTTTTAAGTTTCACAACTAACACACAATGCAAACACTATTTTAACAGGAAAAAAAAAGAAATTTCTCTAATGATACTAGCGTGAGCATACTAATGGGATCACTGCTGTACAGTAAAAAATAAAAAATAACAAATGAACCAGCACCTTACCTTTGAAAATATATCGCGACAGAGCTGACTTTTCTGTGTAAGTAAAGCGCCGGGGAGATCTGTGTGTGTGTGTGTGTGTGTAAAAACAAAGTAGGTTTGTGTGTGTAAAAAGTGTGTGTCTGTGTGTGTGTCGGTGTCGGTGTGTGGGGCACAGTGTCAAATTACGCACGCGCAAACAGCAGAGAGAGGGAGATGTTGATTATAAGAGACGAGCACTAAGACGCAGCAGGGGACTCTTATTTTGACAMAGRGGACGCAGCAGGGGAGACGATTACCCATAATTCCCGCAGCGCAAGAGAGAGTTGTGATCATTTGCCGCTCTGTGACAAAATAAGAGTCGCATGCCTGCTACATGATAGTCAGCGCTCGTAAACTACTACTTGCTCGGTTTCCGATTAAAAATGTATTTAAAATTTTTGCTCGCTTTGCGGAACACACGTAAACCACGTTGCTTGCAATCCAAGGTTCCATTGTAATTTACTTGTTTTTAGATTGAGGCTGTAAAACTGCTTTGCAACATTGACCACTGCTAAAAGTGCTATGTAAATAAAATTTTATTGGATTGAATGTTAAGGGAGTTCAAACCGAACATAATTGTCCACCATTTCCCGAAGGATATAAATTGTCAAGATGTCAGAATCTGGTAAGTAAGAGGACCATGAAAGTAGACATTTTGTCTCAAGGTGGGCAACAGCACTTGAAAGAGGTTTCTGTGCCTGTGTTGTTTCAATGGGACAACTACTCTCTACTGGCACATAGACTAAGTGTTTGGGACGAGAACACAATGCCCAGCAGAAACTGAAGTGCTGAATTGCTGCATTAGTGACATGACTATGATGCCTGATTAGAACCAGCCTTGGCTCAGCTGTCGCTGATTGACGAGCTGTCCCAGAGACTTAACAACGTCACACTAAATCAGCCATTTTGTTGTAAAAGAGATTTTTTCATCCCATTTTGCATAGATTCTATACACTATGTGGAATTTTTATATGACTTTAACAAGAACAGATTTGATTAAGATCACTGATTCTAAGCTGTTGTAGCTAATAAAGGCTTATTTAATAGTGCAGCATCATATTCTAACCCAAGTTTGTGGCACACAGCCTCATTGCTTTTCTTTCAGACACCATGTACTGTAGCTGCCATACAACACTGTAAAAAATTTAGTCGGGATGCTCTCAAGGGTGCAACAATAGAAACTTGTTAGAATCTGGAAGACAGATGATCTTTCCTCAGTCTTTTTAGAAAGTACAGATGCTGTTGTGCCTTTCAAACCAAAATTAAGTGATTATAGTGCAGGACATGGTGAGGTGATCCTTGGTGATGTGGACACTTGAAATTGGAGACAAGCCAGTCTATGCCACAGTTGTGGAGAGACACTCCATCTGCTAGATGAATATAAAATACTTGAGGAAAATTGTGGGTTCCACCCTGGCTATAAAACCTCAGACCAGCTCTACTTTTGCACAGATTTGTGAATGGTAATGTACAGTAGTTTTCCAATCCAGACAATTTTTTTTTTGTTAATCTGGGAAAAGCTTACTTTTTAATTTGAGCACAAGCACAAATGCAAAAATATTTTGTCAAAATTTGGTTTGGATATATATCAGTGACTTTTTTTTTAGCAAAGTGCTATAACTCCACTTCTCACAGTACTATGAATAATTTCATTTAAGTATGAAATTCAGTATCAATAATATGTTGTATAAATTTATTTAAAATATAGCAAACTTCGTAGTTTTAAGGGAGTGAAACATAAAGTTTGACAAATGTTGAGTTTTGTTTTCTTCTGACTTTTGGTCCTCTTTAGTCCTTCTTTAGTTCTTTCCTTACCAGTTTTGGTTTAGGTTCAGTACATGACATGAGCGCCCTATCACGGTGTACAGGTGTGCACCGTTTAACTGTCAGCTTTCCAGAAATCACTTTAAAGGTATCATTTTAAAGGTATATTGCTACTTCAGGACAGTGCTTACATTGCAGTATCTCATTTAGCTTTGTTAAGTACTGTATATAACATAATGTTTAAACAACATCCAAATCTCAGTATGTATAATAATAAGCATCACATATCTGTCAGTCCTTACTCCTGTAGTGACTGCAACGGTAGTCACAAAGTGTAAACATCCTTCTCCTGGTTTCAACATTTTCCAAAAATCCATTGAACCCATTTAAATCACTCACAGCAGCTGATGTGTTGCAGAGAGATTATGCAGAGAGATTATTCTGTTGTGATCTTCACAACAGAAAGGAGCGATGGTCACAACGCCACGGCTTTTGCTCAAAAATCTGGCAGTCACATGTCGAGCTTTGCTCAAAGCATGGAAGTTTAAAGCTTCTAAAATAATGCTAAGCAGATGTTTTTTCAAATTAAGCATTTTTGTTATAGACAATCTTGAGTGTCAAAGAAAAATTCTCCACTGTTGGTGGTTGTATAGAAACAGGCAATTTTAATTTGTGTATGAAACTTTACGTTTAAATGTGTATCTCTATTCAGTAAATACAGAAGGATACAAAGTGCTTCACAATAATTTTTTTTTTTTTAA
Source organism: Clarias batrachus (assembly GCA_003987875.1). Classification (NCBI taxonomy): domain Eukaryota; kingdom Metazoa; phylum Chordata; class Actinopteri; order Siluriformes; family Clariidae; genus Clarias; species Clarias batrachus. The sequence continues at coordinate 69,998 of QMIH01000130.1, forward strand.
ATCAAAAAGAAAGAGGGGGAAAACACCATAAAATAACAAGACACACAAGACTGCCAACAACAGACTGAAACAATAAAACACCAAGACATGCACATGACAAACACACAAGCACACCATCTGTGATCACAATTGATTAAAGCTTAAACTTAAAAACAAGTTGTATGTTCTTAAAAAAGGCTGTAGAAGGTCTTATATAAAGGAGAAGGTTGTTCCCCCCTCTGCTTCAATCTAGTTCTGTGAGCAGACAAAAGCCCTTGATTGAAAGACGTCATAAATCTGCAGCGGCACTGGGAGCTAACAATTCACAAATCTATTCAGGAGTGATTTAAAATCAATTCTAAAATTCACAGGCAGCCAATGGAGAAAGGCCCGTCCTGGGTTGTGGTGGTGGTAAATGTGTGATTGTATCACATGTTAACAAATGTTAAGTTAACAAATTAACATAAGCTTTGAGGTCTACAAAATGTGTTTTTTTATTGAAGAGCTAAAAAAAAAAAAAAGTAGAATTATCAAAAAACAAACAAACGGAAAACACCATGTTCTAGGGCATTTAGGGACAAAAATGGAAAAAGAAAAAAGTGTGTGTGTGTGTGTGTGTGTGTGTGTGGGTATGCGTGTGTGTGTGTGTGTGTGTGTGTGTGTGTGTGTGTATGAGTGTGTGTGTGTGTGTGTGTGTGTGTGCGTGTGTGTGAGTGTTCTCTCAGATTTTGGCTGTGTGCACACCCTGGAGACCCATGTAAACATCCAAAATAATCAA
>QMIH01000130.1:70784-130896 GCA_003987875.1 Clarias batrachus
GTGTGTGTGCGTGTGTGTGTGTGTGTGTGTGTGTGTGCGTGTGTATAAGTGTGTGTGTGTGTGTGTGTGTGTGTGTGTGTGTGTGAGTGTTCTCTCAGATTTTGGCTGTGTGCACACCCTGGAGACCCATGTAAACATCCAAAATAATCAAAAAATACATTTTGCATAATAGCTGTGCATGAAATCTAGTTTTTGTAAAAAGATAAGCATATGCATTTTGAACTAAGTGAGGCTGAGCAAAAACTTTTTGATCTCAATTGTCCATGTGTGATGACACAAATGCATGAATAATCATTTCAGTGTTGTAAAAGGTCAAAGCATGTCTATTTCTTAGCGATGTTTCTTAACTGGAAAAGCATGATTAAAAATGTTACTTGATATGCATTTTTTTTTTTTTTTACTGAGACAGCAGGATGACTTAGAGCAGAGGTTCTCAACTCTTATCCTGGAGGACCACCTGCACTTTATTTTCACATCTCTCAGCACTTTAGACTAACAGCTCAAACTTGGGTGAAGGGGGAGGTGATGTCAAATTTCACCTCCGGCCTGTGTGTGTGGAGCTTGCATGTTCTCCCTGTGCTGTGTGGGATTCTTCTGGGTGCTCTGGTGTCCTCCCACAGTTTGCTAACATTCACTGTAGGCTGACTGGCATTTCTAAAATTGGCTGTAGTGTCTGTGTGTGTGCTTGTGGCATACAATGGAATAAGAAGCAAAGTTAATGAATGAATGGATGGATGGAAGTTTAAATGAGAATCAAAAATAATGCCAAAGTCTGACGTTACCTGCAAATCCCCAAAAATATTGTCAGGACCAAAAACAAGGACCTCTGTTTTTAATCCTCATTTAAATTAATTGAATTGAAAGACATTCAGTCCTTAATGGCTACAATACGCTTAATTAGATTAGGTAATCTACTCACTGCATTTAACAGAAACATACTACTGAGTGTCTTCTGAATAAAACAAAATAGAATATTGAAACATTCATTAAAATAAAAATAAAAAAACAAGTGGAAGCACACAAAGTAAGAGAGCCAGGAATAGACCCTTGATGCATTAGAATGTAATTTAAAACTCTCGGAAGAGCTGTTTAAGTGTTATTTTAAAAAAAGGAGAGATAAGAAGAAAATGACTGCAAGTGGCATACTTAACTCCTTCGCAAGGAGTTAACTCACTAAAGGTTTTAGCGTTTCAGTCAAAAATCGCCACACAAGAGGAAAATTAGAAAATATAATATCAAAAAAAGAAAAAAAAACTTTACAATCAATTCACACTCAATATTAGAAATATTCCTTATGTTTGCCTATTCCCTTTTCGAGCACAACATAAAAAAGAGTAGTGTATTGAATAAAGTTCTGTAATAGGGTGATGATCTTGACAGGAGCTGTTCATTAATTTTTTCTGTTACTTAGCACACCAGTTGGCCTAGATATGTGTTTAAAGACATAAAATGCAGGTGATGGACTTAGGACATTGACCTGTACTGGTGAGTGGCATTAACAGGATTCGAATTTTTGATCTCTGGACACTACAGCAAACACAGTCCAGTTGTGCCAGCCAGACTGACCATCACCCAAAATTTTATAGATTGTAGATGTGAGTATCACTGTGATAGAGTAGTGGAGGCGGACACATGGGCAGTTTGTTTTTAAACATTAACTGAACAATGCTCTCACTTATTCCTTTTTTATAGAGCTTATTCTGTGCAGGGTCACAGGAGGCCTGGAACCTATCCCAGGGAACTAGAGGCAGGGTTCTCATTGGATGGGGTGCCAATCCATCTCATGGTACACAAGCACACATATTCACACACTACTCGCAAACTTGAAATAATAATTAGCCTAACATACATGTCTTTGTGAGATTAAACCAGCGTATGTGAAGGAAACCCACCAAGCATTGCAAATTCCACACACACAGACCCAAGGCAGGATTTAAATCCTGGAGGTGCAAGGCCACAGTGCTAACTGCTATGCCATTGTGCTGCCTATGAACAATGCAAATAACATAAATCTTAGTGGCCTAAAATTTGGAGCATGAACATACAAAGAGGGTACTCCTCTCTTTGCACACAACAAATGGCAAAAGCTGGATGAGGAAACATTCAAAGACCAGGGCTTAAATATTTGGACAAAAGAATTGCATTGTGACATGGGAAAGCGATGTGCAGAGGCTGATAAAAATCATACTATACCATAGTCTGGGCTCCCTAAGCATGAAATATACTCGACATGGCCCACTGGATAGCCACTGAAGAACATTAACCTTACAATCGCAGTCAGCCAATTTGACTTCTCCCACTGAAGAGCAAGGAAGAGCAATTTCCTAAGCATAGCTATGCGTTGATGGGGTGTCCATGGCAGAGCCCAACAGTGATACAATGTCCACTGCAAAGCCATTGAGGCAACAAAATTCAAGGCCAAGCTAGAGCGGGAGTGGTATCCACCACATAAAGACAGGGGAATTACATCCTCAACAGGGCCAGAGGGGGCAGTAACATACTGCCTGAAGCAAAAAGAGGGAGAAATCCTCAACAAAGCAAGAGGTTATAATTGTGTCCACTGCAAACCATGGGGAATGAGCGATGTCCTCTGAAGAGTAAAATGATTGACAGAATGACACAAAACAGTCAAATGAAATCCTTATATATAGAAAAGCAGAGATACAGAGTGATGCCCATGGAGCTCCTTTGAGTTGTAATAATTTCCTCAGTGCAGCTACAGTCAAAGTCTTATCAGTCTTCCAAAAATTTCTTCGAGGGCACATGTCCTCGGTCCATTCAAGCAAGGTGTAACTCTTTCCCACCATTGGAGGGAACATTATTTTGGCATAGCACGGGTGAAAAAATATAGACAGGCAAAGAAAGATAAACAGGGATCATTTATAACCTTTGTTATAATAAAACTCTTTGTCATGTTCTTCAGACAATTCCACAAGAATATTCACATTGTGGCAGGCCACATTTTCAAGCAAATGAAAAATTCCTGCATGGCCATTTTGGTACGCCATTGCCAGCAATAAGGCAACATTTGTGCAACAGCAAGTTGAGCTAAAGTAGCTCTACTGTGATATCAGATTAGATAAACAAGCTTTGCTCCACAGAGGTATCAGGTCTTAGGCGGCCATAACCCTTTCATTGGATCACCTTCCTTGGAACACTCTTGGTAGGGACTAACCCCCACACACCAGGAACACCTAACAAGAGCTGCTGTTTTGGAGATGCCCTGACCCAGTCATCTAGCATCAAAATTCAGCCATTGTCACCAACACTCAGATCCTTATGCTTTCCCATTTTTCTTGCATCCAACAGGTTTAAGAACTGAATGTTCACTTGCGGCATAATATATCTCACCCCTTGTTAGGTATCATTGTAATGACAAATGACCCGGTAAAGCCAAATGACTCAGTATAAGACGCTACTGTCTTGACAGGCTTCCAAGTACCATGCTCTGATGAATGAAAGACCACCATACTTCTTGCTCAGCTCCCTGCAGAAGCCAACAGCCCATCACTCTGAAGACATTGACGAAAAGACCTTCCATGCCAAGATGACATTGCCAAGTTTCTATCTAAGATGCCCAGTTTTTGCTGAGGTCACCTAGATGGCCTAGGTAAAGAGCCTAGGTATAGAGGTATAGAGGGAAAGAGTAGTGGTTCCACCACCACCACAACCGTCAAGACATTGACGAAAAGACCTTCCATGCCAAGATGACATTGCCAAGTTTCTATCTAAGACGTCCAGTTTTTGTTGAAGTCACCTAGATGGCCTCCCCCATTATGTTCAACTCATGCCCTGCCCTTCCTATACCCTTCCCAGTTCTGCCCAAATCATGCCCTGCATCATGCCATTCTATGCTTGGTGACATGCTCTTTCCAAATCATGTTGTGCCAGAATCATGCCCTGTTCTGTTTCTGCAATGCCCTGTCTCATCCCAGCAATGTTTAACTCAGTTCCAACATGCCTTAACCTTCCCCAGCAACATGCCCTGTTTAAACAATGCAGCACCATGTCCCAGTGATTCCATGCTCTGTGTGAGCCTAAGCCTGCTCTGTTCTACTCCAACCCTTCACCACATGAGCCATGCCCTGAAATATATCAGGAAAGTCCTGAAATCTCTCAAGCACCTCATCAATTAAACTTAAACACATCTCCTGTTCTCCTAACACACAGTATGACTGCAGATCAAACCCTGTTATCCGCTATCACCCAAATGAGGATGGGTTCCCTGTTGAGTCTGGTTCCTCTCAAGGTTTCTTCCTAGTGCCATCTCAGGGAGTTTTTCCTTGCCACCGTTGCCACCGCCCTCGACAGGCTTCCTCATCAGGGACAATCTTATCATTTTGATTCATACACATTCACATTTCATACAAACTCTTTTGATTGTGTAAAGCTGCTTTAATTGTTAAAAGCACTATACAAAAAAAATTGAATTGAATCGACTCCTATGTTCCATTAGAGTGGAGTGGTGATTCAAATAAAACCTCTGAAAACTCTTCGGTAGAAGGTGGCAAAGCTATGGAATCTCTGGAGGACCTTGTCTATGTTGGGAGTGAACCATTTCTTGATATCAGACACTTTTTTCTCAATTGCTTCTTCTGGACATATGATGTTACCAATGATTTTTTCCCCCAGACTTGATACACGCACACATGCAAAGACTTGATTAACATAAAGGATATGATTTTCAAGAGAGGGCGAATACAATGAATCTATCTATCACAATAAGCTGTCACAAATTTTCCAAGCATGTCCTTCAAAACCCCATTGATCAGGGACCAGTACCAAAGTGGACAGTCATATTTAAGGTTAAAGCTTACTTCCTCTCTTTGCCCTGACTGAGAGCAGCCATTGCTGCTGCAAATCAAGTTTCATTAAAACGCTTTGCTGAATGAAGTTGTCGTTCCAGAGTGGAATGAACAAGAGGGAAAGAGTAGCGGTTCCACCACCACCACAACCGTCAAACAAAAAGAGTCCTGTGAATATTAGAAGCTTAAAGGGGTCAATGTACCATTGTTGAAATGTTTCTTGGTGTTGTTGCTCTGCCAAGGAGAGTGGGTACATTTTGTTGAGCGTTAGTGGTTCCAGGTCTTATTTCTATGGCGCAATCTTATGTGCAATGTGGTGGTAGACCACTAGCTTTGTTTTTCCTAAAACTGGGAGACAGTTGTAAATTGTTACTTACATTGGCTAAAACATTTTAAGGCTGTTCGAGAAAATGTTTGTTGTTTGACTTACTGATGCGATGATTACATATGCTATAAATAAAAGTAATAAAAGTAATTTTATCATTAAGGATAAAAGTAAGTGCCCAAATTAATGGAAATATGTCCATTACATTCCTTCACATATAAAGAGTCTTTTAAAAATGTTCATGGCCACACACACACACACGCACACACACACAGAAGCAACCAAGGCACACTTTAGTGAACTATATAGTGGAAACAATTAAAGTAGGCAATTTGAAGTACATTTTATTAGGTCTTGTACATACTGTAGATGTTGTGTAATTATTGTTTTCTATTTGATTTACTTGCTTAAACCTGAATCAATTCCACAAGGCAGAAGCAAAACAACTGTAAATGGCGGCAACTTTTTATTATTGTCATTGCTTTTATTGGATAAATTTTTTCAACAAATCTCTGATTGTTAGAATAGGGTTACACCTCCCTCTTCCTCAAACTCAGCACAGGATGTCCATAAGGCTGCATCCTGTCACCTATGCCATGCACCCTGTATAAAGCTGATTATTGACTGCAGGAGTGGAAGCAGATTGCATGCACCACTGAGTTTCAAGGGTCTGGTGCAAAGGGTGAGCAGCTGCTGCTGAACTCAAGGCCCTGCAGATTTCACAACTCAGTACATGAATGGTACAGGTACATCTGAGCCAGAAGCATCAGGTCCAAGAACAGTTTCAACCTTCAAGCTGTAAGTCTGATCACACTCAGAACCTACGGTGTATTTGCAATATTTACAAAGTACACTGTTACAACAGTCCTTGAGTGATTCAGTATGTTCAAGTCTGAGATGTTTATTACTGATTTACTGTCATTTACTGGTAGCTGGTTAAAACGTTTTGTCCTTTTAAAGGGTCTACCAATCATAACAAGAAGAAGCTGTGAGGAAGCATGCATTTGGGTTGATTAAGCCAAATTGCTCTATTAATGAAACCCAGACCAAGAGCAAAATCAAGCATTTAATGAATGAATGAATGAATATTTTACTTAAAATATTGAATTTTAAGTGAATGCTGTTCTCTCGGATAGTGAAGACAGCTGAGAAATCATCTGGATCTCTCGTCCCTCTATCATGGACATTTGCACCACATGCTGAATCTGAAAAGCTACCAGCATTGGGGCTGATCGTACAAAACTCTCACACACACTCTTACCACGCTGCCATCTGGAAAAAGGTATTGAAGCATTCGGACCCCACATCTAGACTGTTTAACAGTTTCTTCCCACAAGCCAACCGACTCCTCAATACAATGGGACCGGACTGTTAAACACACACACACACACACACTCAAGCAGTTTTTTTTTTTTTTTCGTTTTTTGCACAATATTTGCTGCTATTTGCAATATAATTTTTTCTCAGCCATTACTACAACATGAAATGTTTACTGCATTTACCATCTCATGGACAATTCATTTGCACTTTATGTTGTCTGCTGTCTTGTATAGTTTTTGTTAATGTATGTTGTACTGTTTAGTTTCACTGTGTAGTGTAATTAACTGTATATGGTTGACATGACACTAAAAGCCTACTTGACTTGACTTGACTCGAATATTAAATGAACATGTTTCAAAATAAAAACATAATACTGAGTGGACACTCTTCTGCAGTCACGTACACTGGAACATATTTCCTTGCTTGTTTATTGTTACACTAATATAACCTTTTATTTTTGGGAGCTATCCAGCAATGAAGAAAGACCCAATTTGTCATTCATTTATTACTTGACACTTGACAAGAGTAATACCGAAATGCCACCGGGCAATGCCCAATTTAGTGCTTTGCATAGCTCTCACTGATGGCCATCTTTCAGCAGGCTTTTGTTGAGAGCTATCCCTTGTTGTCTGTCGACAGTTCATGTGGACTGACTTTACCACAGTCAGTGCATGTCTCTGTTCTGACTCATGCCACTTTGTTGTCACACATATGGCAAAAATTAAGGATCTAATCCCGGAGGTATGCGGGTTTCCACTAACAACACTGTTTATGACATCACCTGTGGCAAATATCTCCAGGACCTTGATGTTCACTTGCAAACATCTGACATGGAAACGGCTCTTCCTTTTTTTTAATACAGTCCAAGACTTATGGTCCAAGGATGCCATACAACCAGTTGCAATGAAAGATGCTTTTTCATTCATACATCACTCACATTATTTACATGACCCTGCATGATGTCTTAGAATTTGCTCATTATGAGAACTTTCATGAGTTTTAAAAACTTTTTAGTGACTCCTCAGATTAAGAAAATTAAATTATCACCAACACATTCGTGCTGGATGCCAAAGATGTGCATCTGTTTCTAGGATACACAAGATTTGTTCTGATGCTCCATGCCTTAATGAAGTAATTCTGTGAAATTAATACCATAAATAACATCAAACAGAATATATAATAACATTTTAGGTTATTTTCACAAGGTGGAACGGTGGTATAGTGGTTAGCACTGTCGCCTTGCATCTCCAGGGTCCGGATTCGATTCCCAGCCAGGCTCGATTCCTGTCTCTGTGTGCATGGAGTTTGCATGTTCTCCCCGTGCTTTCTGGGTTTCCTCTGGGTTCTCCGGTTTCCTCCCACATGAAGATTAAGCTGATTGGTGTTCCCAAATTGCCCAGAGTGAGTGTATATGTGTGTGCCCTGCAATGGATTGGCACCATGTCCACGGTGTACCCCCTCTTCCTGGCCCCCCCGTGACTCTGAATACAGGATAAAGGCAATGAGTGAGTTATTTTCACATTTTTAGGTTATTTTCAAACAAAAGTGTAGTAAAAGTTTTCGTGAAACATGAAAGGTGCTTTAGAAATAACTAATAAATAATAAATAACTGCTAAGCTTCTTGGCTAATGTCTAATGCCTCATCCCTCATTTACTTCCACTTAAGAAAGATCTGTGCAGCCCTTCACTTAGGAGCCAATAGTCATATACATCCAATATGGCAGGCAAGTCAGTCAGTTTACTGCTTTTAAGTTTTTTTGGCTTGGATATGTATAATTCCTTTTATTTCTGATATAATTACAGAAATAGGTGGCTCAGTAGTACGTCTCTCGTGTGCCATGCGGAAGACCCGGGTTCAATTCCCAGCCAATGCCTGAACCCCCAGCCACTGGATGCAATGCTGGTCCCAAGCATGGATAAAAAAGAGGTTTAAAAAACCCTGGATAAAAAAGAGGGTTGCATCAGTAAGGGCATCCAGCGAACAACCTGTGCCAAGTTGTTGTTCAGATCGTTGTGGTGACCCCTTGACGGGACAGCTGAAAGACTAACAACATATTTCTGATACAATTCTTAGATATCATTAAATGCTTATTAAGAATAAATGTTTGAATTGTTTGAGGCCTAGGCCTACACTGAGGTCTGTTTGAGGCACAGGTCTAACTGTAATGCCTGGATCTTCCTGGTTCTCGGCTCACTCTGGTTTGTAACGATCCATGCTAGCTGACAAGTTTCGAAATTCTCTTAGCCTTTATAGATAGTAGTTTTGATGCTTAGCCATGAACACAGGACATGGTTCACCGAATTCTGATGATGGATTTATGGTGGAAGCTCTGGCCTTCTGCTAGCCAGTGAGAAAATTTGGGGGAGGGTGGGAATGGGGCGGAGGGCTATAGAAAGGGGCTACTTGGGCAATACTGTTCACATATGCAAATGCTTGCCTAGAAATGTCTACCCTTAAGATCGCCTCCCAGGATCCATTGTCCACCCCAACACTAGCATTACCAATTGAATGGCAGGAAACAGCATACTAATTGATGATTGTGTTTTGAATGACTGCATGTCTCTAGAAATGGAAGCATTCACTTTGCCAAGCTTGTTCCTGCCTAATTTCTATCCACTGCTCCTTGACTGGTTCTCAAAGTGATTGCAATGTACTTGTGCTGTGTTTCTGAATTCTGCTTTGGTCCTATCTTCAAACTTTTTATGTCCGTCCTCCACCTATCTGTTGCCTGACACCTATTTATTAGTTTAAGTATTCAAGTGTGTGTTTTTGATGTCTTGACGTACGTTCTTGTATCATTCAGACAGAACTTTCTGTTCATGTTTTTGTTAGTCCCATGTGTTTTGGTTTTTGGACTTATTTGTATTGTTACAGCTTATGTACATTCCAGTGATAATATTGTTTGCTTGTATAATAAGCTACACTATGCACATTGTGGTCGAATCAGAAAAAGGGTCAATGCTGGCCAGAAAGGCACCAAATCACTGAGTGCACCACAGCTCAATGTGCACAGGGCCAGCATGAAAAGAGCCCAATGCTGCTGAGCTGACACCCCAAGAGCGCCATCCCCCCCCCCACCACCAGCCCGATGGCTCAGAGCTGCCCTGGGGGCACAAGGGGAACTTGTACAATTCTGGTGCTAATATTTTATGTTGTATTATTATGACTGACCGGTGAACATGCATACTTTTACTTTCATAACAAAAAGTTATAAATATCCATGGTGTACTCGGTTGCATTGTTGTTTAAATTAAATTAATAATTGGATATAGTGGCAATGTTGTTGGTCTTTCGGCTGCTTTTATCGAGGTGGCTGGAGTTTAGACATTGGGTGGGAATTCTAATCAGGGTATCTTCATGACATGCGAGAAACCTACCTCTGATCCACCAGCTCCAATCAGCTTGGAAAAGAAGGCTTGTAAAAGTGTTTGGTTAAATCAGCTTTATTTATTTATTTATTTATGCATATCATCTAATAGTTTGTGCGATTTTAAAGCCTAAGTGATATAATACATGCAGTCTCTATCTAACAGATCAACAGAATCTTGAATCCTACTGTAGATAGGTACTTTTTTTTCTCCTGAGGTCACATTCTCTAGGATAAAGTCTGACTCAGCTCACCCTTATACTCACTTCCCCTTGTACTGTGATTTAAATAATAACCACCAATGACTAAGGATAAGTAAACAAGGACATTTAAACACAGTTTTTTTTTTATTACTATATATACATATACTATATTAAATGCATGGTAAAATTACCCACAAAGCACATTTATAGCACACACATACTCAAACAGACAGAACTTACCAAATTACTATACCTAATATTGTATGTCACATCGCCCTAATGAAACTGCATTCAACTGCTGAATGACTACAGAGGGCTGTGTAGACATTAAGTTGGAAAAAGTGTTCTGAAACGTATTTGAAAAGGGTAAATATATATTTTTTCTTCAGCTGGAATGCCTTTCATAGAGCTTCAAAAATATCTCAGTTATGTGTGGCAGAGAGAAGAGGGTGGTCTGAGGTGAAAAGGCCAAAGGTTATATTTTTTTTGCACCAGCTGGATTCAGAGTCAACACAAGGGGTTGGCATAAACTATGCCCTTATTTTCATTCACATGGCTGAAATACACTGTAGACTTCACCTTTGCTGGCTTGGTGGTGGCGGTGGTAGTGGTGGTGCAACAGTTTTAAATTACACTCATGTCTATGGAGCACAGGTCACAAATACAAAAACATTAAAAAGAAACAGAAGATGTGATACTGGAAGCAGCGTTCAAATTACACTCCATATTCAGGGGAGGGGAGGGCGATCCGCGTTTATTTACTCAAGCAAAAGAATCTTTACTTCTTCGCATATACTTACCTTCCACTTAATTGGGACCACCTGTACACGTGCACTTTGGGAAATGATCAAATTAGTGTTTCAGAAACTGCTGATTTCCTTGGACATTAAAGACTCTGGGGAATTAACTGGAAACGCCTTCTTGACAAAAGTAGTCAAAGGAAAATGGGAGACTGGTTCGAGCTTCCTGAAAGGATATACAGTGATAACTCTTTAAATAAGCACTCTTTAAAACCATGGTGAAAAGAAAAGCATCTAAGAGGGCATACTGTACATGTAAATCAAAGGTGTTTGAGGTGGATGGACTATGACACAAGTCCACACTGGTATCCACGGTCCTGTCAGGCTGTCATGTCCCCAGATGCCATAACTTCTCTCTTTTTTTTCTTCCAGTCTTCCAGTAAATGTGAGTGAGTCTGTGCCCATGATAGCCTCAGATTGTTGTTCTTAGCTGACAGGATTAGATATATGACACACAAGTGTCCATGCTGACCCCTGTCCTCTGCTTAAAGTGCGTGTAATGGTCACATGAGTGTTAGCATTGACCATGAAGCAAAAGAAAAGGGTGGCCTTGTCTGATGAATCACATTTTCTTTTACATTATGTGCATGGCCGGGTGTGTTTGTGCGTCACTTTCCCGGATCAAGAATGGGGCACTGCTCTGTTTGGAAACCTTGTGGATGTTACTTTGACACGTACTACCTTCATGGACATGGTGTTCCCTGATGGCAGTAATCTCATTAGCAGCATAATGTGTCCTGCCACCCTGCACTAATTGTTCAGGAATGGTTTGACCAAGTGTTGACTTGGCCTCCAAGTTCCCTAGATCACAATCTAATCGAGCAGAAAAACAGGTCAGATCAATGGAGGCCCCACCTCGCAACTTATAGGACTTAAAGGATCTACTGCTAACGTCTTGGTGCCAGATACCACACCACACCTTCAGAGGTTTTGTAAAGTCCATGCCTCGATGGGTCAGAGCTGTTCTGGTAGCACAAGGGGAACCTACACAATATTAGACAAGGTGGTTTTAATGTCTGATTGATGAGTATATGTTTTACAAAACATCAGACCAAAACTTGAGCATTGTTAAAGTTTTCAACCTATAAATCCATAGGACCGTGTAACATGTCATCCCATGTGCTTGTTGGAGCATTATATAATATATATTCAAAAATATAAGGCTGTGAAAAGCAATAAAATATGTGGGTTGGGGGTAATCACAGCCTTATATTTTTTCACAGCCTTATATTTTTGAATTCATGAATGGAAGGACTATTCATATGGAAAAGGATTGGCAGTATAATTAATAGATGAGGTGGTTTTATTTACAATGATTTTGACAATATCTTTTAACTAATTTTGACAGAACGCATCATTACCGTCACAATCTACTTAACCCTGTAACAACCAATGTCTTCATCACACACAGCAGGGTACCCGAGCTTCAATTATGGGAAGCCATTTGTGTCAAACTTGGTCATATGATTAATGTGCATTATAAATTGTAATGCGTTAAAATTGCTAGATTAATCACGTGTATATTTGCATCCATTGTTTGAAATTAGGTGTGCAATATTAACACGTTAACACGTGTATATATATATATATATATATTCTTGGGATTTTGCTCTGGCAAGCCATAATTCAGCTGTATTTGTTGAGGTCCAGAAGAAGGAAGAAAGCCAGGCGCCTCACTTTCGCTGTTTTAGAGTCTATTACTAGCACCCCTATGAACTCACCACACTTCTAGTGCTGACTGACATCAATGCCCACACATGTGCGCTGTCAAAAAGTCTCATGAACTCCGACCTGATGGTTCTCATTCAAGTAACATATTGGATATACTCATATTGGATAGCTCATCTAGAAGCACATATGAAAGTGACTCAGATCTGATCTGAGAAACATTAGATTTGTGCATTACGACAGACTAAAAACATTCGATCTGTGTCACATCAGGGGAAAAAATAGAAATTGAGTCACTTCAGGCTGGAAATGTGAACCTAGCCTTTGTCACAGTTTTCCAAGTCACTTCCTAGTTGGTTAGTGCCCTTCCCTTAATACCCTTCTTTTATACCTCTTATCCTGCGTACAGGGTCAGAGGGGGCCTGAAGCCTATCCCAGGAGTGTTAGGGAACAAGGCAGGGTGCACCCATCATCACAGGGTACACACACTATGGGCAATTCAGGATTACAGATAACTTCATAACTTCATCTGCATGTCTCTGGACTGTGAGAGGAAACTAGATAGGAACAAGCGAATGAGTGACACACCAAGCTCACACCTTTTGCATTTTGCTTTAGATTTTTTAATTATTATTATTACTATTATTACATGGTCAATTCTTTTTAGTATGCTTAAGAATTGTCATTTTTTAAGAAGCAGTTATTGTTTTGTAGCTAATAACACTTTTATTACTATAAATTGCCTCCTGCAAATCACTAAATGACACTCACTCAGCATGCTTTCTGTCCCAGTGTTTCTGGGCTAGTAATCAGAATCACTGTGACTTTGACCGGGAAGTTCTGTTTTGGTACTTTGACACACAGCATAGCTGCACGTTCTGCACTCTGCTCAGCATTTCATTCTGTTCAGCCTTTATGCCTGTTCAGATACTTGAGTTGAGTTTCAGGAGTTTGTAAAACAACATCAAGTAGGAAGCCTTGTGATTGTGAAGTCTAGACAGAAACGGAAAAACCGTACACTCTATTTCCAAGGTTATATTCTAACACCCACCAATAGCGTAATATATAATCTTTTTGCAATTTTAGGAGGGGCATTACTATTTTCAGCTCTACTCAGGACAGTCTGCAGCAAATCACCTTCAGATTAAATCATTACTTTTTTTTTTCTTTTTCCTTACTTTCTTTCTTTAAAAGGATCTCTTCTGGGATTTAATGCTGTTTGGGCCAAAATATAGATTTATAGCTAAACTTCATATTCCCTACATTTCATTCTTTCTTTCTGTTGTCAAACCTATTAAACCGGGTAAACGCACAATGGACTTATTGTGCTTTTGGAGCATTAGCCAAAGGAAGACTAGAGGGATGTCACAAAGAGTTAACAATAAAGGTCTGTTTCATTCCCTATTCACCAAATAACCAAGTGTTGTGCATTCTGCAATTCTCGGGGGTCAATGCATCAATGCACAGGTATGGGATTCCACGTTCAAAGTCACTTAAATCACCTTTGTTTCTCATTCTGATGCTTGGTTTGAACTTCAACAGATTAACTTGAACGTGACTACATGTTTAAATGCCTTGAGTTTCTGCCATATAAATGGCTGATTAGATATTCATATTAGCACACAGTTGAACAGGTGTATCTGATAAAGTTCCCAGTGAGTTTATTTCCAGGGTTCAGGTTCCAACGTTGATCGGAAGGTACCTGGTTCGAGCCCAAGCGCTGTCAGACTGCCACTGTTGGGCCCTTGAGGAAGGTCCTTCACCCTCTACTGCTCAGATACAATCAGGCATTCAGCTGGAAACCCGACCCCATAAGAAACTGAGAGAATGATGGATATTCCGAAGGAGTGGGGCATATTCGTTTCCCAGTGTCCCATATACACCAGTCAAAAGTCTGGACACAATTTTTAATTTTTCTACATTCTAGAACAATACCGGAGATAACGAATACCTAAACTAGATGTAGTAGGTAATTTAGGATCAACGAAACGGTCAGTTCTTATTTTCAGACAGAAGCCCATAAAGCACCATGATGAAACTGTCTCTCATGAAGACCATCAAGACAAAAACAGCTGCAGAGGAGAAGTTCATTTAGAGGTACCAGCCTGAGAAATCATCAGATAACAAACACCGCCTCAGATTAGAGCCATTAAGAAGGCTTTACAGAGCATAAGTAGCAGATAGTTCAATTTATGAACTACATCTCAATATCAACTGTTCAAAGGAGATTGTTGCATATTTTGGACGCCTTCAGCATTGTTTTACAATATAGAAATAAGTAGAATAGAAGGTGTGTCCAAACTTTTGACTGGTTGAGTTCATATGTCAATACTTTACAAAATTGTTTTGGCAAAACAGGATTAGTCATAAATTATCATGTGAAGACCTATTTGGAGGGGCTAAGAGCTCTGAGTCAGACAAGAGCAGATGCAAGTGTGGGATTTTATAAGACCAACCATGTCAGACGAACTAAAAGGTCAAGGCAATTATCATAAGGAAGACGCAGGCAAAGGGTCAGACAAACATGTTGGCAGAACCATAAATAAACCCAACAGACAAAACACTAGATTGCATGGCCTAGTAACAATATAGAAAAAAGCAGTAAAGTTGTACTTGCATTGATCTCATGAAAGACCAGGGTTATTTTTTTAAAGGTGTGATAGTACGCCGGTGTGTCTATTGAGAAGTCTCGTCATCTGCCATGTCACATGAGACCCAGGATCTTTCCTCTAGAACATGTCCGTCTCAATTGACCAAATATTTATCCTACCCCCCAGGTCTGAAATCAAGAGTTCTTGAAAGTTATGTGGGTTTTCTCCCAGGTCTAGAATCCTTGACTGGTAGTGGTGGATTGTTGGCTGGCAAACCATTAATAGGTGGTCCAGGGACTAGATGGAGGTGTCTTATTTATATGTCATTTGTCTTTACTTATTAATTGTAAAGTTCTTAATAGTCCAACTAGCAATGAATCAGTTTCCAACATGGAGCAAATGAGAGCCAAACTTGTCCCTTGGTTTATACACGGGTTTGGCAGCATGGTGGCTGTCAGCAAACTGTCTAGCTGCCTGGTTTAAATGTCTATGGGCAGATTCAATGGGACCATTGGTGGAGGTGGCATTGGAAACAAAAAATGTTTCCAAGTGCCCCGTACACATTGAATGCCTGTGAGTTAATTTGGGGGTAAAGTTCTGTGGATACTCCGCCCATGGGGAAAAAACATGATCCAGGTGCGGGTTCATGAAATGGTCTATAAGAATTATAGGTCTGTGGGTGGTATTCTAAGATGGTAAGCTAGGCTCTCCGTCTTTTTTATGAGAACTTTCCAGAATTAAGATGTGAATTCAGGTAAATTGTGGACAACCCAGAAAGCAGACAGAATTTGGATTCTCCCATCCAAAAACATTATTTCTTTATAGTGACAGAACACCTGAACAAGTTTTGAAAGAGAAGTTGCCATTTTACTCTAGCTGTTTTCATTTCTTCCCATTTTAGATCTGCAGGCTGAACAGAGAAGGGAGTTAGGCATAGCGACCTAAAAATGGTCTATAATTAAGAGAATAGTTATTGTCATTTGTGGCAAGGCAGTAAGTACAGTATATAATAAGGGCCAGAACTAGTTGTGACAAGAGATGTTGAGGAATGGGCAATGGAAACATCTTACCAGGGCTCTGTGAATTGCTGTTTATAATTTATAAACCATAAAAGTAAACTAATTGAGTAAGAGCTGTAAATGGAAGAATAAAATATACAGGAGATAAATAATTACACATTTAGGTAATGTAATACATTATTCATGACACTATAATTGTGATTATAGTAAGCTTTAATGTACCCACTATAATTGTGATTGTGGTCTTTAATGTACTTTAAAAATAATAAATAACTATAATAAAATACAACAATAAGACTGAATGGGTATGTAGATAATAACCAGAGGAGCTAATTACCATCTAACTTTCCAAGTCTAGTTGTTGTGGTAGAAAAAGCAGCATTTGTATATGAAATTAGAATATAACAGGACCCACTCATAATGGCAGACACAACCATATATGGTATCCTACAAAACTTGGACAATGCAGAGTACACCATGGACAGGGCAGCAACCCATCACAGGGAACACTTACACTTATGGGCAATTTGGATATGCAATGCAAACTACATTGCATGTCTTTGGACTGTGGGAGAAAACCTGGATTCCCAGGAAATAACCCTCCAAGTACGAAGATAAAATGCAAACACCAGGCACACAGAGAGGAAGAGATCTTCAAACAAGGAGGTGCAAGGCAACAGTGCTAACCGTCAAGCTGCCTGGCAGTCAGAAAATTTACATTTGCTATAAATATATATACATATAAATCACTCTGAAATGATCTGCGTTCACATGTCTCTGTCTCAGCACTCACATCACCTCAGTATATTTGCTCAGTAAACTTTTGAAATGCATTTGCCTACTGTTTCAGCCTTGTTTTCTGACAATAATATATTTTATAATAATATATTGCTCCCACACATGAAATAAACAATCACACCAGCTACTGTACCCAGTTTTATGAAAACTCTCAAGAATATACTGATTTTGTTTGATTACCAATGGCTTCTTTTTTTCCTTGACAAAAAATTTAAAAATTTGAATGAATTAAGAAGTTGTATTTAAGATGAGTTCATTTGATATGTAGAATAATTATTTTTTTAAAGAAGAAGAAAAAGAAACATCAGCAGTAGAGGATTCTGAATATTTTACCCCAATCCAGTACACTAAACTAATTTCACAAACTTACTTCGTATTAGAAATACTTGACCCTTACAGCTTTCAAAATAGAGGACAATGTCAAACGTACCCTTTATCTCGTTTTCCTGGAAAGGTTGATACTGAGCCGTAGGAATTTCATGCATTGCTTCATCAGGAATTATGCCTCATCCCATACTAAGACAGCACTGGTTAAAGTTTCAAATGACCTACTATTGACTTCTGGTCAGTATTGTGTGTCCTTGCTTGTTAAATCCAAGTGCAGTTTTTGTAGTAAAATTAGAAGACTAGTTCATATTTTTGTTGTAAGGTAACAGTGCCAAGTATTCCACAAGGCTCTGTCCTGGGTCCATTGTTTTTTCCTGAGTATTAGTTTCTACTGCTATACTTCTGACAAATGGTTAATTTAATAAAATTTTCCAAGACAAATGTTATAGTAATATAATCTACTGTTCTTCTAGAAGCTATTTGATAAGATACTATAGTTTGATTGTAGATTTCTATCTTAAGTTTTAAGTAACTGAAAGCCTCACATACCATACAGTGTCACTGGATCACGTTTAGCTTTAAGTATGGCATGCATTCACAACGTCATTATAGATCTTGTGTTGATGCCTGGAGAATCCAACCGGTTATTAATTTCAATTCAATTCTCAATTCAATTTTATTTATATAGCACTTTTAACAATTGACATTGTCGCAAAGCAGCTTTACACAATCAAAAGAAGTAAGTTATTAAATAAGTTATTAAAGTCTTTTGTATCTCAACTTACAGTATGGGCTTTCTCCAAACAGTTGCCAAAAGGCTGTTAGTACTCAGTTGTTAAGAAATACTTTAATACTCTAAGATTATAATTTACTCTCATCAGGATTGAGAGGCCCAAAGCTGTTCCAGCATGACAATGCCCCTGTGCACAAAGCGAGGTCCATAAAAACATGCTTGTCCAAAGTCCATAGACTTAAGTCGTCTGCACAGAGAATTGATGTCAATCCCACGGAACACCTGTGCAATACACTGAAATGTCAACTGCACCCCAAGGAATAGCTGAATAGGTCAATACCCACAGTCACATGGCAAAAACTATTAGAAAGCCAATTATGGTAGCACGGGGTGTGTTGGAAGGGTGAGAAAAAGGAGTCACTGGGATTTCCTTTTGAAACCATTTTGAATTGTTGGCCAGAGACAGTAGAAGATGCAGGAAAGATATTTCATTTTTACATCAGGCAATTAAATCCCAATCAAAGGGATACATAAGTCAGAATCAGGCAATCAACAAAGCAAGGCAAGACTTGATTCAGAACCCAGGGTACACAAAGAGATTAAAAACAAAATAGCATGCATAAACGGTAAGGCTTTGTATGGTAGGAGATAAAGCTAGAATTGGTGATACTTTATGTTAAAATATCAAGGTGAGACGGTGGAGGCCATGATTGGTGGCCATAATTGTAGGTGTCAGAAATATCCACTAGGGGGTGCAAGTTGCCTAGTGACTATTTTGGTCTTTTTGTAAATTTTTGGGGGGGACTTTTATATTGATATTTTGCCTCAGTGCCTCATGCTTCATGTTTACTTCTTACAGATGTCAAAGTTTAACGTCCTTGATTAGAGTCACTATTTATGCTCCAAGTTGTCTTGTGTTCTTTGTCTTGCATCTGTCCGTTCCTTTGTTCCTGTTCATCCTTAATCCATGACTGAATGCAACCTTAAGCGTAGCAAATGGGTCCCTCCTTAATGTTTTCTTTATCGGGTGGAGGCTGACACTACAACCTTCTGATCCGACTACAACCTAACAGCAATGCAGAGTGCACATGAAAGAGGAGTAAATGATCCTGCACAGTGCCTTGAGTCAGAACTAGATGTGGAAAGTAACTCAGCAGGCCTGACTCAGCAGGCTTGCAATATACCATAAACCCTTTGGAACACACCCAAAGGTATCCAGGGTGAAGTGCCTGACCACACCATGCACAAAGAAGAGACCAACAATTCAGAGCACAGAGTTTAAGGTTAAGATAAACCCTGTACTGGGTGGCGATCAAGGACAGATGGGACAGAGCACTGTTGAAATTCCAGTCTAAAAGTGTGCTCTCAGCATAGCATGAGGCGGAATCGGTGCGGAAGCTCCAGCATGAAGGAGCTCGTGTCACTGCCCAGCTGGCTCAACTTCAGATGGAGGCCAACCAGAGACCTCATAACCTAAGTCTTTTTTTTTCATCAAGCCATGTTAGTCCTGAACTCTGTCTTGTTAGCCATTTTCTCAAATCGCTAAATCTTGTTGCAATATTAGTCTAACTTTTAGCCGTGAAATGCTTCCTAACAGCCCTTACATGTTTCCCCTTGGCCATGTTAGCACTGAAATTCTTCTTGATACCCCTGAGAAGCATTGTCTCCTGAGCCCATCCCTGCTTCCACCTGAGCCTTTCCCTGATACTGCATCATTTCAGCTCAGCTCATCAGTACCCTCTTGCAGTGAGAAGAGAGAGTGGTGCGCTTCTTCCACCAACTGGTTTTGAGCACATTGTGCTTGCTTTGCCTCCAGACTATGAGAACGTTCCCCATGCAGCATGTTGTCCTACAAAAAACAGAATGCCTTTGGTGATGCTTTTTTTTCTTTTCTTCTCCAGATAGCGTTCCACTTGCTGAACAGCTCCAATGGGCTCAGAGCCACCTTGAACATGATCGTCATTCACAGACTTAAAGCCTTCCTTTAAAAAAAATCCGCAGCTAAGCATCTCATCATTGTACTGTTCTTGAATTCTTCTGTACTGTAAATGTCAACCAGTTTTATCATTTTTAATTGAGAGAAATTTCATTTCAAGTCCTAGTTTGACTTGAATGGCAGCAGGATTGACTTGATCAATGACTTTTGAACTCATAATGACATTGTGCAAGGCAATGTAGATGCTTTAAAGTGTATGAATGTGAGTGAATCTGGGATTTTCTCAGCACGTCCATTTGACATTACCATGGATTTTTGCCTTGCAGATCTTGATAAATGTTTGAATGGTGCTCTGTTGCTGGTGCTTTTCCCAGGTATCTCTTTAAATCTTGTGCCTTTCAAGATCAAAGGCCCTAGTGGTTTTCTTCTCTGTATTTTTCTATGGTACTTTTCTCCCACTCTTTTTTCTTATTTGTCCTTATGCTAGTTAACCACACCAGGTGTTTTTCCCCCCCTCCTATTTTGGGGTTAATATGTTTCTATATTTTTTACAACATATTTTAAATGATTGTATACTGTATATGTATTAACTTGCTTAACTTGGTGCACTTTTTGCAGTTCCTTATTCTCTCTGGCATCCTTCCCTGATATCTTTGGATTGGTTTGTATTTGTCTCACAGTTTATTGTTCTTTAGCAATCAAGGGACTAATTTAACTTTTTTTTTTTAAGATCACATGTTAAGTATGTGCTTGCTTTTAAAACTACTCCAGCACAGACTTGTCACAAAGATAACAAAGATATTCTTTCACTTTTCTTTTGCATCTTTGCAGATTTCCTTTTGCACAGTTACACTTTGTGTGCATGGTGCATTGCTGAATGCTTTATTTTGTGCCTCTATGACTACGCCTTATACTAAGAAGTATGATGATATGTGCAGAATTACAAATAATGTGTCTTATGTGGGTGGAAAGAATCAGCTGAAGCTGTAATGAAACAGGATTACATCATGGTCTGGGTTGAGGCTAAAAGGGTTTGTTGATTGCTATAAAGCAGGACAGCAGTTCATAGGAAGGTACTGTTACAGTACAGTACCATGTCTGAAAGAGCTTGCTTTTATAGTCTCATAACTGAGATGATTCGAGAAAAAAGAGATGAGCATGACATGAGAGGAATCGTTTTTTTCCCTGCATTGCCTCATTGGAATTTGGCCTTCTCCCATGAGGTGTCAGAGCCAACCAGACAGCAGAGTGATGACATAATGCATCATCCATGAGTCCATCAGAATAGTCTTCAACCCCTGCAGAATGGATATCCTTTGTAGGCTTCCGTTTCAGTCTTTTCAATCTTGGAGATCCTGGGAAACCCTGGAATTTGTCCCTAAGCATTTGGGTGGAGGAAATTGGCATCCAATTTAGTGGGATTATAATATCAGAATGCTAATAGCCTTATCTTGTCAGGAACATAATTGAACTGTTAGCCTGTTGAGACTCTGAACAGTACATGTGGCATAGCTCACTCTTATCCTTCCTCTTTCTCATTTACATATACATAGTTGATAAGCTGTGGCAAGGTCCAATATGGTACTGTATAACCTAATATCCTTACCAGAACTCATTTTCTTATTGTACCATAAAAAGGGTGTATACAGAGAAAACATGATACTTAATCAAATTCAATTAAATGCTTGTAAAAACATATTTATGAAGTAAGAAAAGATCAGCAGACTTATTATACCACAAACAAAACATAAATTGTTTAATCCTAGTCAGTTTCATTCAAGTCGGTAAACAGCAGACAGTGATTTGAGTAGAAACTACCTTCATTTCTTTATATTATATAATTCCCTGCTACACTAATGCATTCCTCCCAGTGTTTCACTCGAGCATGGATACCATCAAGGTAGTAAGTTTTCTCAGTACGCCGGAGCCACGATCAGTCTGCCTGCTTCATGTCTGAAACGCTGGCCTCCCAGGAACTCCATTAATGACCCAAATATGAATGGAAATGGCTTGAAACGTGGTCAGGACTGTACGGGGGATGTGGCAATAACTTCCAACCAAGTTTCGGTAACATCCCACAGAAAGATGCATCTCTTCCACAAGTTGGCGACAAGGTATTTTCAAGGATTTTCAAGGATCAGATGTTTCACCTGTTCACAGGAACAACTGCAGTGGGCTCCGAGCTACCTCGGCTGGGATCGCCATTCACGGCTGTACAGCCTTCTTTAAAGCCTTCGCATCATTCACCATTCACGTTACTGCAGCTAAGAGTCTCGTCACTGTACTGTGCTTCTGTAAATGTCAATCGGCTTTGCACCTTCATTCACACAAAAAATGTCACCACAAGCCCCACCAGAACAACCCCACCTGGATATTAATAGCATCAAATATTATATATATTTTAAGGCTCTGGTGTGTACACAGAGTCAGACCTAACCTTCCTGGAGCCCTTAGCAAAATTCTTCTAAGGGGCCCTCCTACCTGTTCGGTGAGCCATTTTCTACTGACAGACAGGAACACCTGACACCACACTGGTTCCACTACAATCCTCCTGCTTACTAAAACTGCTTGTTTTAATAAAACTGCCTGATTCATCTCAGTGAATAAAAGGACCCATAAGAGCAGATGAGGACACACAGTATATAAACAAAATTCATTGAACTAACAAATGAACAAGCAATATACAGTATTCACTGACTCTGCCCATCCATGAACCTCTATAGTCCAACTAGGGACTGTGGAGGCCAATGGTGATTATTGTATTTACTCGGGTCAACATTCACACATTGTCTTTGAGATAAAACCCAACAAGCAAGAGGAGAATTAGCAAACACTGGCCAGACGCGGGAATCGAACCCCGAACCAGGAGCTGGAGGTACAGGGCAACAGTGTTAACCATTAAACCATCGTGCCACCATTCACTTCCTATTGTGAATACGCGCCATGTGTATCCACAATAGTGATTATAGTAAGCTAGTCATTGTCTTGCCATATGCATAATGTTACAACTTGATAACTGATAATATCCTTTTATGAAGTGTTTAACAGGATTATTATTTAATTGGAAGTT
The DNA here is from genome assembly GCA_003987875.1 of Clarias batrachus. Lineage (NCBI taxonomy): Eukaryota > Metazoa > Chordata > Actinopteri > Siluriformes > Clariidae > Clarias > Clarias batrachus. Next base: position 93,748 of record QMIH01000130.1, read on the forward strand.
TTGTCGCACAAGCTTGAATGTTGTTGCCTAGTGATGATATGACATGAGATATCATGTTTTATTTTAATTCCCTTGCAGTACCATGCTGTGCTCTTCCAAAAGAAAACCTTAATCGTGTTTTTTTATGCCTCCACTACGGTACGTAACTAAATCTCCAGTGAGAAACCGACTAGGTAAGCTAGTCATTGTCTTGTTTTAAAATCGTGCATGGCCATCACATCCATATTGGCTGCACTGACTCTAACCAAGGTTGCTGCGGAAAGCCAATTTTGTGCATGCAAATATAAATGCATATTCATGTAACGCACAGCGTGGTTATCTTTTTCAAGCTGCAAATACAAACAGTGTTGCCTGTTGGTGTGTATCAAACATAATACAGATTTGTTTTTCCCCCTAACGTTTATTAAGTGTAGTGCCTGGGATAGGGACCACAAGCTTTTAGGCAAGACAGAGACAGCCCAAGCACACAGACCCGAGGCGGGAATCGAGCCCGGACCCTGGAGGGGCAAGGCGACAATGCTAACCACTAAGCCACCATGCCGACACAAGTATTAGTTGTTATTGTTTTGTTTTGCAAATTATGCAAATTTCTGCACCGAACCACAGACCAGCAAGCTCAGAAGCAGCAATTCCACCCCATGATGCTACACAACCATAATAAATGAAATTATTCTGTAGTCCACCGTAAAATTCCCAATTCAAGCAATGCATGACTATTGAATATCTTAAAAATACAATTTCAGACTCAAAGCAACAAACAGATGGGGAGAAATTAGCACCCTGTTAGAATGCACAGATTACTTTCCCACAAAATCCTCTCCTAATCTTAGATTAAATCAGTTACAGAATTCCTCATGTATTTAACCCCAGAATGAGTCTGTTTTTCAGCCAGTGCTTTTTTTTCTGGGAATGAAGGGAAAGCATTTGGATTACATTTTATGGCACAGGTAGGGAAAAGCAGCTGATTTTTTAAAAGGTTCATGTGGTTCAGTAATGTCAAACATGACCCTAATCCACAACAAGAGGACTTCTCAAATTACTTGTTGCAAACTAAACATTGCTAGGTGCTGACAAGCTGATTTTAAGACTTGTTAACAGCCATCTTACAAGTGCTGCTATTGTAGAATATTGGCAAAGATTTGGCCAAATTGTTCCAATGATCACAAAACCAGGATGCACTTCTGTTCTGTAGAGTAGGTTTAAGACTGGACTACTGCAACTCACTCCTGGCAGGTCGGCCTCTGTCCACAATTGCCACTGTGCAATGTATATATATACACAGTATGAGTGCTTTGATATACAAGCATGCTTGTACTGTGCACCATACAAGCATGCTTGTATATCAAAGCACTCATACTGTATATACACACACACACACACACACACACACACACACACACACACACACACATAAAATAAGATTTTTTTTACATGCACACATATGGTCACAGTGTTATATTAAACAGTACCTGCGTGGACAGATGTTGACTATACAAGTGCGCACTGAGACTGAGCATAGGAGACGATTACCCACAATACTGCTCGTATATATATCAAGACCTTACTCGTTTACTGAGTTTAAAAAATGCTGTTATAAAAATGCTTAATCCTGTATTCAGGGTCACAGGGGTCCAGGAGCCTATCCCAGGAGACTTGGGGCACATGGCAGGGTACACTCTGAACAGGGTGCCAATTCATCGCAGGGCACAGACACACACATACGCTCACTCACTCACACACTACGGGCAATTTGGGAACGCTAATTAGCCTAACCTACATGTCTTTGGACTGTGGGAGGAAACCAGAGTACCTGGAGGAAACCCACCAAGCACGGGGAGAACATGCAAACTCCATGCACACAGAGACGGGAATCGAACCCGAACCCTGGAGGTGCAAGGTGACAGTACTAACCACTACACCACCGTGCCGCTGCTCGTCATGCAAAACACTAATATTATAAATACCTGAATTAAATTGAACTTTCAGCAAGAAAATCTGATAATGTTATCATAAGCAACACTTTGTCTTCTTAGTAACTGCTTCTAAGTCATTCCAGATTGCCTCTGAACCATTTGTGCCGTTTCAATCTTGCGTTATTGCTACTTAACTTAAATGTGAGCTTCCACCAATGTGCAGAGAGGTTCACGACGAACCTCATAAATATAACTAGCTTCTACCACATGGCTGAATCCCAAATCTCTCTGTTACCCCTGATCAAGGGCACTACTTTTACGGTGTATGTGGAATAAGGGATTGTAGTGCACTAGCTCTCCATTTTATATTATTTGGGATTCCACCAAGAGTTAGCTGAGACTATTCTAAATCAGAGTTAATAAAGGGAAATTTATAAGATTTACAGGACTGTCCGCCATCTCCATGCTTTATTCTCCTCACCCTTTGGCTACATATTGCAGTACTCGTATGAATTTCTAACTACTTTCATCCCTGCTAATATAGGACTCCCAAACCACTCCACCATAGCACAGTGAATCATCATCATCATCATCATCATGTGTGAATCAGAAGAAAACCAAAGCATTTCAGTTATTCGCTTCTTGGTTTTGGTGAAGTTTCATAATGCACACAACAAACCAAAAAAAAAAAAAAAAAAAAAACCAAACCAAAACAAACAAAACAAAAAGATTGGCTGAGAAGCACGTAGGGCTGAAAATATGCCAGCAAAACTTGTTTATTCAATGCAAAACCATATAACTTTTGCCAAGTGCATTGAGAAATCACAAAAATGACCCAAGTATTAAGAACACAGAAACAACACTCAATAAATTACTAGATAAATAACTAGCATAAAGCTTGTATGCATGTATGCATCATCTTAGTCAAAGCTTTTTCATTTATCTGTCCAGAAGATCCAGAACATATCACATTTCCGCAGCTCTTCAGCTCTCTCCTTTTGCTCAGGTTACACTTCGAGGCTCAGTTTAGCAGCTTGTACTGTATATACAGAAAGAAAATGCTACGTACAACCCAAAATACACAAGATGTTGGGTTCACTTTGTGCAACTGGCTTGATTCAGGATCAAATGTATTTTCTCACTGTAGCTGAAATGCACTAGAGTTTAGTTGAAGGCAGAGTGTGAGGCCAATTCCCTCAGAGAGACCTGGTCCGTCCAGCTGCCTCGGTTCATACCCAAGTGCAAATTTTCTGATCCGCCTAAACAAAATCGACCGGAAAGAAAAACACCCCAGAGTTACTTATTACACAATGGCTTCTTTATGTTATTAGATTTTCGGATCTTCAGTTAGGACCATAGGTAGGATTTAAATCCAGAGACTGAGGTGGCCATTGCAAAAAAAAAAACAAAAAAAAAAACACTGATTATCAATTATGTACCACCAGAAAAGTTAATAGGGCACAAAAAAAAAAGGTATCGCTGGCTGTGATAGAAAGGTATCAGGACACTCAGTGCATCACAGCTTGCTGTATATGGAGTTTAGCAGGCAAAGAGTTCCATGTTGTTGATTTGGCCTCCAAATTCGCCAGATCTCAGTCCGGTTGAGCATCCCATGGGCTGTGCTGGACGAACAAGTCTCAGAGGCAACTTACAGCACTTAAAGGGTCTGCGGCTAACGTCCTGGTTCCAGAAACCACAGCACACTGTTTCGGAGGCACAAGGGGGACCTACACAATATTGTGCATAGTTTTAAGGTTTTAAGTTTTAAGGTTATAATGTTAAGGCAGTTTGGTGTAAATCTACGATTAACTCTGCCTTTAAAAACCAGGCAGACGGTGTATACTGTAGATTCGGACGATTTGAGCACGGACCCGGTCGCCAAGGCAATTATTTTTAATCGGGCATAAATTGTGCGCAGGGTCCCGGCACATGATTATAATCACCAGGAACTACAAATGATCTTGTTCCTAGATAAATTTAGTTTGGATGTCTTGCCGAGTGCAACAGGTCCATGGTCCAATTTCCCACAATTCCACGTGAAAATCACTTCAAAGATCTTACTGGAAAAGAGGCCGACCACTTCTCAAACATTCCCAGAAGTCCATCCTGTAGATGTTTATATGACTAGAACGTCGTTGGAATTGTCAGAAAACTAAATCGCTCAGGTGTTTTGTAATCGTTCCATCTTTTGAATGTTCAGTGTGGCAGCTTCAGGCCGTGCTTCAAACAATGTGCACGATCATCAGATTGGCTTAACAGATTGACCTGCTATCAGAAAGAATTCGAGGCGAAACCCTTCTAATGAAACGAAGAAGCCCGTAACCACCAACAGAACCTTTAAAGAACTCCCCCCCCCCCATCATACTGTAGCATCCAAACCAACATATTACTCTCATGCTCATAGTTAATCGTTGTGATGGTATCTAATCATTATCTAGAATGATACTTAGTATGTTTGATTTATGATCTAAGATTCTAACATCTCATTAGTCAAAGCTCATTCGACACCTTTAAACTTGAAGTTAATATTTGCCTCAAACTACGGTTTAGTTTATTTCCATATAGTATAAAGAACGTTTTAATGTAAATGTATCAGAAATCAAAATGATCAGAGGAAAGCACAGATTTTCAAGCATTTTATAGAAAAAAAAATGTAATATAATTTGAAAATAAATATACTTTACTACTTTACACAAACACGAGGGGAAAAAAAAGGAACTTAAATCTAGACATATTTACAGGGAGTAAATAAATAACTGAGAATGTAAATAAATGAAAAGCAGGCAGCCTCTTCTACATGACAATAGTTAAATAAAAAGGTTGCAGGTGTTTGGTAGACTATGATTTCCTTTAGGGTATATTTTAGTATGAAGATTTCAAAACAAACTCATGTCTAATTTAATTTCCCTGTCTCGCATACAACATACTGTCTCTCTCTCTCTCACACACACACACACACACACACACACACACGCCTATCTTTTTTAAAAATTTTTTTAGAAACCACACAACCCTTATATATGAAGAGAAAAACTTTCGAGGCAAATCGAAACAAAAAAAGAAGAAGAAAAACAAACAAACAAACAAACAAACAATCAGCTATGGGAATGTACTTACGTTCGTTCAACTGTCTGACCGACAGAAACAATTATTAGAAAGAGATCAGAATATAACACTGCACATAAATAGAACCAATTAAATATGAACAGGAAGAATACTAAAAATATAAATTATGGACTTGATGGGGGTCATATGCTAAAATGGATATTAATAAACATTCAAATGACCTTGTGTGGTTTGTGTTCGCCATGTTGTGATTCACTGTAATCTGAATGACAGAAGAAAAAAAAAAATACACACTTTTTTTTTTTTTTTTTTTTTTTTTTAACAGATACAAGTGACCATAATAGGTAATAATCTCAATCTCAAGTAGTCATCTGTCGTTCAGTAGAGAATGAAGTCAAGTCATAGAATCTAAGTAAAGTGATTTCCATATGAAATAAGTGGCATGCCTTGATAAAAGCAGATAAAACGAGATCTGGGGTTTGTTTGCCGGTTTTATAGGTTTCTAGGTGCCGTTCATCGACGAGCCGCGCTGGAGAACGAAATCCGCCAGTTAAAGTCGCGACAACCTCCGGGGATTCTTTCATGCACGGCTCGATTTCTGTCTTATTCATTGTCTGTATATCCGTCGTCTATCGATGACGATGATGATGATGATGAAGAAGAAAAATCAAACATGGCTAATCCAGTGATACTGGCTCGCTTTCTGCAGCCAAAAGCGTGGCGAACCTCAGGCAGCAAGTTAGCAGCAATTCTACTTGTCTTTTTCAGTCGCTCATCTCTTTACTCGCAGGTGTATTTTACAAAGGGGAAGACTTGCTCGCTCACACTTGCTCGGTCGAGGGGAATGCTTCAAGAGTCCAGGGTTGACAGATCTAAGATGAAGGTTCAAAGTGCGGTGCTATTAATTATTAGTGTTTCTCAGAAAAAAAATACACATATATATATATATCGGCTGTTCATCTCCTCGGCTTGTCACATCTAGAACAGAGAAAGAATGAAATATGGTTAGATATGGAACATCGGCGAGAAAACATGTTCACTTGGACACGCATCCTGCGTACTCACTTGCAAGTCCTCTCGTTGAGTTCAAGCTGCCTTTGCTTGCAGTCAGCTTCTGAGTGCTTGCAGGTGCACTGGCACGTTTCAGGGTCCTGAATGAATAGCCTTCTTCTCCTCTCGGAACATGTACTGCAGCATGGCTTACAGTGAGTACTACAGAGAAATAACAGAATAGTGAAGTCAAAGATTGCAGTCGTATTGAAATCATCTGAATAAAAAAAAATTTCAATCAAACAGTTGCACATTCTGACCGGCACTCAACACACTGTGTTTTCTTTGTTTGGTTGTTGTTGTTGTTTTTTTCATTAGGACAGCAAGCATTGGATTATGTTGTGCAACCTCTCTCATGCTTATAGCCTGTAGCCATGGGAGCCCACCTGAGTATGCATAGGGGGATTGGGTGATGTTAGGCACAGCGTGGCATGCACCTGCAAGCCCTGCTGAGTTGTGAGACATGTAACCAGAGTAACCTGATAGCAGCAGATGCACATTAACAATGGACATGCCACTTCTAGCTATGCTAAAATCAGGGACCAAAAAACAGATCGGAGAAACAGCTGATTTTATTTCCTAGTGTCATTTTGTAATTTTTTGTCAAATACATTGTTAAAATGCAGTGGAGTGTCGTACTGTAGCTATAGGAGTCGATGTCAGTGGGGATGAGGAAACAAAAATGCTTTTTTATCTTATAAAATCCGATCTGGAATTCTCCTCCGGCTATCAACTTCTCTACAGCACAAGCAGCGATCTCAATATGCTCAATATGTTCTCTGTCTAGTTTTCAAATATGCCTCATTTCCTTTCGGTTAATCCCGTTCCTTATGATAGTAGCTGGTTGCCACAGATACATTCATTATTTCTTTGAGCTGTATTGCATGCCTCTTGTGTGTGTTACCCATTCACAAATGTGCTTTTGGAATCTTTCATTCATTCATGTCTGTGCCACTGGCTCACTGGGAATTTTAGGATTTACGTAAAAGTGTAATATTGATTGAGAACTTTTGTATAAGCACTGGTTGTTTATTTTTACAATTAATTAATTCAGGTCGAGTCTAAATTTTCACCAGAGAAAGTACTGTATAAATTGGACAATAGAACAATTACTAACATGCAATTTCTCATCTACTACTACTACTAGTAATAATAATACTAGCACATCTTTACCACTATTTCCTCTTGCAGACATAAAGTATAGTACATATACTATGAATCAGTCACTCACTCATCGTCTATACCGCTTTATCCTGTATACATGGTCGCGGAGGGCCTGGAGTCTATCCCAGGAGACATAGGGAACAAGCCGGGGTACACCCTGAACACGGTGCAAATCCATCGCAAGGCACACACGCACACACTCACACACTACAGGTAATTTGGGAATGCCAATTAGCCTAATCTGCATGTCACTGGACTGTGGGAGGAAACCGCAGTACGTGGAGGAAACCTACAAACTCCATGTACACAAAGGCGGGAACCGAACCTGGCCAGGACTCGAACCCGGACCCTGATAGTAAGGCGACAGTGCTAGCCACTAAACCACCGTGCTGCCTTACACTGTACATGTCTTTTTAAATTTAACATAGAAAAAAAAATCACCCCAGATATAAACTAGTACACGCAGCTCATGTACTACTTGGTGATACATTTAAAAAAAAAAAATTTTGAGACATTTTATGTGTGACAAACTCATACTGTCACCAAGATTTCTCATAAAAACTTCATTTACAATGTCTCATTTAAAATGTTTTTCATTCCTTTTTGGGCTTCATTGTATATAATTTAACATGAATCAGTCTCAGACAGTCACCTGGTTTAAGATGATAACACATTATAGATATAACTACAGCTTTATAAACACCACATAACTAAATGTGGTCTTGTGCAAAGGCACACCAAAAGACCAACAACAACTACAACAACAACAAAAAGCGGGGAAAGAAATGAGCATTTCCACCATTTTTAGTTTATAGAAAGAAGGAGCGGGCGTATAAAATGACCTAATGTGTTGTCTGGAACGTCTTGGGATAAAGACTTGGTGGATTTTTTGTAATGTAGATATTAAAAAGTGCTAAAAGTCCTATATATAATGTAATATTGGGTAAGGATGGTGTCATATACAGAACAAGCCTGCCAGGTGATATTCAGTGTACACCATATATCTGCACCCAGCTTTCCATTTCACCTTGTCCAACCACCAGGTGATGATGTAGGTAATCCCTGCCACAAGGAACCAACCCACCTGGAAAACTGGAAAGGTGCTAACTTTGAAGCTTCTGGAGGGATACAGAATTGTGCCACACCTCCTGGAGCGGCACTTTTCAAAGTAATGGCCACGAGGGTGAAACACTCCTCACAGAATTGAATGGCATATGTAATGACTGGAATCTAGGGCTTTGATGATGACTCCTGTCATCCAGTAGGCAAACCTCTGTTTAGACAAGGAAGCACCACCGGCCTTTGCACTGTGTTAGATACATAACTGGCCTGATGAACAAATAGCTGTCATGCAGTTTAAGTAGTGCTGTGACAGCACGTGTACTGGGTACAACACACTGCGGATTGACTTCTGTAGAATGCTCTGAGGTCAATCACTTGGTTATATTTGGAAAAAGAAATAGCTGTCAACACCGTGCATTGGGTCACAAGACCACACTGAAATCAATTATCATGCCAACAGCACATGCTGGGCATGCAGTTTTCTCACCCCTGAGGAGATCAGCAGCAAAAAGTGTGTCTTCGATGATGCTCATTTCAGATCAACATCTTGCATGGATTTGCACGGACAGCTCCTATACTGTAAGTCTCAGACACAAAGGGGTGGACTCTATACCAGGTTCTTGCAGAAGCTCCCCTCTTGCATCCACGACCAAAATTGCTGCCATTTAGACTCTCAGCATAGGCAGGAACATGCCATTATATAGCAGTCCCTGGGGAATGGCGAACACTTCAAACACTGTGTCCACAAGCTTAAACTGACCGTTCTCAAAAGAATTCCCATCTGAGAACATATAGGACCGATGAACTCGGGGCTTTGTCGTTCAGAAGACTGCTCACCACAGACCTCAAAGTGGTCTCAGTGAGACTCGTGTTGGTAAACCAAGCATGTAAGAGATCTTTTTTTAAACCTCATATCCCTCTTGTGGTTTATGTATCTGACTGTTACACCATTGCCTGAACAGGTCAGAGCAGGTCACCAGGCCACCCTCAAATCTAGTGTTCTGAAATCAACTTAAGTATCCATGCACATTGTAAAATCTCACTGCTCCTATCTCTCTCTCTGAAGGGAAACGACTTTTCGGTCAAGTCTTTTCATGGCAAATGCTTCACCTCAAGGACAAGACCCCTTTCCCTGAGAAAAGAACACATCTTTGGGGTCACCCCCGGCCTGATGAACTGACACTATATTCGAATGGCCTGTTTTCAGAAATCTTTGGTAGGCGACTTCCATGACTTCCCACGACAAGTGGTGCCACTTAATGCCCAATTCACCATGCAAACCACAGGCAGCGAAGCATTATGGTCTGGGTGCTTGATTTTATATGCTTGGAGCTCTGATGAGACCAGCGGATATTGAGATTTAATAAAGACTTTGCCACCTATTGGTATCATGTGGTAGTCTACCTAACCATAGCAGCCACCCCACATGGGGCTAGTTAGAAAGTCACCAAAACATATAAAATGTGGCACTATAAGCTTTTTTCCAGCAAGTTGTCAGTATATCTGCTCTTGGCTTTGGGCTGGCATAAAAATGCAAGCAATGCAAGAGCTGTCAGTTATACAGATAGTTCGTAGTACATGCACTCTGTATTTAGCTAATGCTAATGCTTTGTTACGTTCTGTAGTAACCAGTGAATGGAACACATAAAGTGCCATATATAAACAACCAACCCTATTTGGGCCACGCCTTTTTTAATCATGCATGTCTAAAAACAATGACTAATATGAAGTCTATCAGTGCCTCAACAAGTTGGCACAAAGGGAAAAAACTGGCAGGTGTGGAAATATTTATAGTAAATTAAAAATTTTCTAAATATAGCATAAGAATACCACTCATGGAGGTGAAATAGAACAAAGGATAAAAGGTACATTATTATTCCCAATATGACCTACATTTACTGCACTCATATCCATTAAATACAATGGGAAATGTAAGCTACTGTATGATTGTAAATTTATTCTAGACAATTCTAAAAAAAAATCCACATGTAAAAATTTAGCTCCAACATCCTTTTGGCACCATAACAGCACTGTGTCTTCTATAATGCTTGATAAAACCAGAAAATATATACAGCAGCAAGGAAGCTTAGTCCAGTACAGCTCCTCTCCAGAGTCTCCAAGGACTTAGGTCCTGCCTGGTCGTCAGCTCACTTTGTAGGTTTTCACTGCAGGTTACATCATAGGACTGGGATGACCAATTCAAAATGTGTTTCTGTTCTTAATGAACCAGTTTCTACGCATTTGGGCACATTCATGATGAAAGATCGATGACCATGAGCTTCTTGGTTGATGCAGCCAGATTTTTTATTTTTTTTTTAATTCCTTAATGGTTCATGGAGTTCATGGTGATATTTAAAGTACCAACCTTAGCAGACAGGTTCATAGCCTTTAATGATCCTTCATTTTGCAACAAACCAACCTTTAGTGAATGCGTTTGTTGCCAAAAAGCTCTATTTTTGTTTCATCTTACAATAGAGGGTTTCATGCAATCCTACAGTTTTGTCTTCTCACTTGACTTGTGTGCTGGTCGTCATTCTGGAACACCTTCCAAACAGTTTGTTGGCTGTGTCTTTGGGTAGAATACGAGGCTTGGTGACCCCCAAATTTTACCATCTCCAGCTAATCTTCTCTAACCATGATCATTAGATGAACCTTTGGCTCTCTAACCACCGTGTATAGGGGTAAAACACACTCGTGTCCTGTTCCAGGCAAGTTCATTAAAGGTTTTATTGCCTTCATCTTCTTAATTGTCCTAAGTGAATGTGGGAATTTTCAGGCGTAAAGCTATTTTTATAGCCATTGCCCAATTTATGAAAGTCAAAACAATTTTGTCTCATTTCGCTAATGCTTTATGTGATTTCTCCCATGTTGTTGAATAACTAGGGGAATTTGTTCTCTGTTTCACCTCATATTTATGGATGACTGCTTACGAGTTTCTACACACTTCAAAACCCTAAGTAGCAAAATCTTTCACATACAGTCTACACTCCTTGTACTGTAGCATTTAAAGTTATTGAACTATGTTGTGAGAAGATAAACCGACTGGTTGCCTAACTAAACAGAATCAAGATCGATTAACATTCCAATGAATAAAACTCACAGGGGGCTTCAACACTTATTAGGGTGCAATATGAAGTTCAGCCAGTTTGAAATCAACCTTTGTGTGTTTTTCCCTTGGTGCAGTTTGTTTAGGCTGGCAGGAAACATTGCAGTCACAAACTGAGTTTCCATGAAATCTTGAGCTGATTTCAGATTTTGTGTTTGGTTTCAATACAATTTTTTTTCCCTGTAGACACGTTAAATGTTGCTAAATGTTGTATAAAGCAGCAAGTGAATGTACTCTTGAAGTTGATGTGCTGGAGGCAAGAAAAATGAGCACTGCTTTGTACCTACCAAATGTGGCCCAAGGAAGAACTAGGAAACAGGCAACGGGGTCTTGGAAGCCCAAGGAGCTTATTGTTGCTATATAAATATTGCTATATTAAGTTACTGCAGAAGAAATTGAAGAAAAATCTCCTATATTGCTCACTCTGATAGGAAGGTACCAGGACTAGTCATGGAAGGTATCAGGACTAGCCCATGCTGACCACTGTCCAGTGCTGACCATGCCTACATCACAACTGGACCATGGAGCAATGGAAGAAGATGGCCTGGTAGGATGAATGATGTTTTCTTTTACATCATGTTGAAGGCTTCACTTACCTGGGAAACAGATGGCACCAGGACGTACTTTGGGACAAAGATAATATGGCAGAGGCAGTGTGATACTCTGGGCAAGGTTCTGCTGGAAAACCTTATGTGGATGTTACTTAGATATGTACCACCCACATAAAAACGGTAAACGGTAAAGCGGTATACCATAATGGCCCTGGCATATTTCAGCAGGATTATGCACCCTGACATACTGCAAAAATGTTCAAAATATGACAAAAGTGTCCAAAGACTCCAAATCTCAATTTGTTGTATGTCCTGGACATACAAGTCTGATCGATGGAGGCCCCACCTCACAACTGCTAAAGTCTTCATTCCAGATGCCATGTTCATGTCCATGTTCATGTCCATGTTCAGTCCATGCCCCATTGGTTCAGAGCTGTTTCGGTGGCACAAGGGGGACCTACATGACATTAGACAGGTATCTTAAATAACATGTGTGACTGGTGTATGTTGCAGTTAGTATCACATGTTTTGTTACAATTTTGACTGTTGATATTGGCATATAAACATTCAATAGGTTATAAAAACCAGTATCATCAGTTCACGTTATAAGACAATTGGCAAATGTGTGGCTCTATTTAAAAATATATATATATTTCTAAAATTTGTCCACCCTTTGCCTTTTAAACTGCAACAACTCTCTTCGACAAACACTAGACTGACGCGCTGCTTCAAGAATACTCGTTACGTTGCTTTTGTTCTTTTTCAACCCTTGTCTGTGTCTCTTATTACCTTTAATTAGTTACTGTTACTTTATACACCGACCAGCCATAACATTAACATCGACATCATCAATTATATACCATTGACAAGATGATGTATGCCTGTTGGAAGCAAAGGTTGAGGTGTCTGGTCTAATCCCACAGAAAAGCCAATGCAGCACAAAAAGTAAAAAAAAAAAGTCTATGCCCGCCATGTTAGAAAGGCACCGGAACACCCAGAGCACCAAAGGCTGCTGCGCACAGGAACCAGCAGGCAAAGTGCCTAAGGCTGCTGACCAACATGTCTGATCTGTGGAGGCCCCAAGCCGCAACCCACAGCACCCAATGGATCTGTTGCCAATTTCCCTGTGCAGACACCACAGCACACATTCCCAGAAATCTTGTGCAGTCATGTCCAAAGGGTGTTCCATGATATTAGGCATAATTTTGTGCATTGTAATACTTTTGCTGATCGGTGTATGTTACTTTCTTAAAAAAAAAATTCAAATAATTTTCCCTACTGACATAATAATACAAATACAAAATAATTGTCTAAAACAAAGTTTATATGAAATCAAATGTATGGTCCCTAAGACTTTTGCACAATAATGTGTGTTTTATAGGACTTTATACAATATGTTACAGCCTTGACATCTGGATGTCAGTAAGAGCGTCTCATGGGCCATGGACAATTAGTAAACATGAGAAATATATGCTTATAATGGTCTACTCCTTACTGGGAATTTGGTTATTATATACATTTTGATGTACATGTGCAGGGAAGAAATCCAAGGCATGTGATTAAATATAGTTCACAAAATGCAGTTGTTGTTTTTGTACCACTTCTACTGCTCTTCTATTTTTTCATGGCTGATCAACCCAATCACATCTGCCATCGATTTAAACCGCACCCCCATAACAATTTTACTACGGACACTCCGATCTAATAGAATAAAACAAGAATGCATTTCCTCTCCCTTTCATCAAAAAACATAATGTATATTATATATTATATATATATGTGTTATATATATAAAACACATATTCATTACCAAGTAAGCACACCGTGATGTCTCAGACCAAACTGGTGATTTACACACGTTATAGAGGTGAAACCGGATAATAATTATTATTATAATAATAATAAAAAAGAAAGAACTCACTTCTGATCCAATCTCAACAACAGAATGATGTGGGTAAAAAGATAATAAAGATAACATTCACAGAACACACAGGACAAAACCACGAGTCACATTTTTCAGGACAAAAAACAAATAGCCATTAGAAAATAATGACCAAGATACCAACAAAGATCTTAAACAATTAGTACCATTATTTGTAAGCCATGCAGCTGGAGAAAGCAGGGAGCCACCCAATTACTGTGTGTCGTGTCCCCACCCAGTTTTTTGTTTTTTTATGAATCATAGAGCTGGATTTTCTGAGGACTTTACTGAGGATCTGTACCACTGAATTAGGTTTTGGTCAGTAAAGCACACTTTAGCCAATTTCTTGCAAAATCATGCCATCCATCCGTGACCGGACGGTATGAATCGGTTCATTAGCAACAATTCAACATTTGTTTGTACGGATCGTTAATGATTTTCAATATTTGACAAACCAATGGCATGTAAAAATATTTGAAGCTAATACTGTGAATAAATTAATGACGTGATTCGTCTGGTAATTTAATACTTTTAATAGTGCACAATTTCATAAAAAAACTAACACTAACACTCTCGGAGGACAGCGCTATCCGCTTCTTCCGCTCGTGTGAACTCATAGATGCTTGAGACTGGCTTGGAGCTGCGATTGATGTGAGAGTGCAAAGTCCCACCCTTCTGAGAGAGCTCAGCCAATCAGCTCTCTCCAGGCCCTCCCGCTGCGGGACGCTACAGAATCGCCCGGAATTCGAACTAGCGATCGATAGGAGTACTTTACCACTGTGCCAGTCGGGGACGCAATATGTATAACTATTAAATGTAACAGTATGGATTAAAACATATGCCTCTAGGTGAACAGCAATCTAATTAAGAAGAGGTTTGCCATTATCAATCTATCCCTTACAAAGTATTTTTTTTTAAAAACTAATAAATGAAAATCATCTACATCAATTCCAGACTAGACATATATTAATTATAATAAACTGCTTTCGCCGTCAAATAATTTTGATTCACTGTGCAGCACTTATTTCAAACCATGTTGTCTCAACCATGTTGTATCGTATCAGACTCGGTGGTCTGGTCAAATATTGAATTGTTGCCTTAAGGATTAAAATCGTCTGCATCGTGTGGATTCAAACCCTTCAATAGCAAATCACGCTGTAAGTGTGAAGAAGGTCAGGCTGAGCACTGCATCGGGGTTGCTGTTTGAATTTGGTTCTTTAAACACAAAATGAGCAGAAGTTCGCAGGATGTGTACTTGCTGTGAATTAATGCTAATTAACTGTGATTTTGGTTAATTAAAGGAGACAACAAATCTCCTCCCAAATTAATTTGAGGACCAAGAGCATAACACTCAGGTGCAGGTGGGTGGAGGAGAAGGCTGAGGTAACATACAAATCCCGCGTTTTCTCGCGGTTTTTCTTTCGCTTTCCCTTTTGACCTTTCCCCTTGCCTTTCCGGGGTTGTCTGGAAAAAGGAACAAAAAACAAACAACAACGAGGTAGAACAACTGAATTGCGGCAAATGATGCAACAGGTAAGCCAAACAGCCAATGCAGAGGAACAAAAAGGCAGGGTGGAGGAAATGAAAACTGAAAAATGAAGCATCAACTAGCTGACAGCATGTTATATTGACGGCTTACTTCATTTCTAAGATTTAGATTTTTGGTAACAATGGACAAAAAAAAAATGGAGAGACAACACAGCATGACTAATAATTAAATGAGACTTTTAAAATGTGCATTATACTGGAGATGACATGGTGGATGACAGCAGAACATGGAACACTACATAACACACAGTGAGGAACAGTTCCATTGATCGTCTAACTGTATATGTTAAGAAATAAAAGTTACATCTGTTTGCTTTAATGAACAAACTACATTAAATCATCCTTAATAATTAAACTTTAATTAAAGTCACTACAGACTTCCCAACATTCTGCAACTACTTCATTCTTATGTATAACAAGTACTCAATGTAGAAAAAGTACTGATCGATGTTTCATATGTCATAAGTTATGATGTTTACTTCAAAAATAAAAGTGGTTATTGATCACAGTTATCAGGTAAAGATCATTCTGTTCAGAATAACCTCATAGCTTTGGACACACGTTTTGACCTCTTATTTTGGTCTAAAATGAGATGAACTTCATGTTGTGCCTATTATATAATTCTATAATAGTGTACTATTAGTATATCTTCTAATGCAAGAACTTGGTTATATTCGGTGCATGCCAGTGTCAGTCAATCAAAATCCAAGGTGGTATTCACACTGCATTTACACTTTGACCAAAAAAAGCTATAATACAAATCAGCCTTTAAGGGTTCAAAGGTTCTATTTGTGTTTGTACAGTGTTGTGTAAAACCGCGCGGGTCTGACTCTTTAAACGTCTCAGCAATCTGAATCCAACATACTGTTGCAGTATAGACCTTTTTGAGGTGTAAATATAGATCATTTTTCTCTCAAACTTGATTCATTTATATACTGAATTTAGAAGGCATTAATTCAGACTGGTTTCGGACTGGGTTTAACGCTAGTCGGGTTCTTCAGATCCTAATGTAATTATTACGCTCATGAAATCTTCACTAGAAATCCTAGTTGAAATCGGAACCTTTAAACTTGTTCAACATGTGGACCCTTGGAAGACAACCTTTACATTGGAAGAACATTATATTTTATAGCTTTCACTGCAAATTAATATGAATTAATTATAGCAAGAACATGTTTTTGTAAAACACAGATTACAAACTGATGGGAAAAATTGCGTACATAGATACTTTGGGTCTTTCTGGTTTCAATAGTCACAAAAGCCTAAATAATATTTCATATTTATTTGGGGCAAATTTGTTTTTTATAATTTTGCTGAATATGCAATATGTTATCAAAATCAATAAATCAGCTTTTGCTATTGTGCTTGTTGCAATGCACATGTGCAATTTATATGCAACATTCTTCAAAAGTCAATAAAACGCATTCAGGTCATTCTTTGGGTCAAAAACACATAAGTTCAGTAAGTTCATGTTATACACAACTTTGTCTGCCTGAAAGAACTGTGAATCTGTGGCTAGACTGTGATTGAATTTCATTATCGGTGATTGCGATTTTCAATTCAATAGCAATGATAATTGCTTCAAATATTGATATTTCAGGTTTTAGAGTATTAGAATACTATTAGAATTAGAGTATTAGAATTACATACTAATAATATTAGTGTTTGAAGTTCAACTACACAATTTAAAAAGTATGAATTAATCCTAAATTCAATTTAATAATGATTCAATTTACTGAATGAACCAACAAAAGATTAAATCCATTTCCTTATTGATTAAATTGCACTCCTAGTGCCTGAGGAAAACCATTTGCCATATTGACTTGAAAGTCCAAAAATGGCATTTATCTCGTTTTGCATTGAAACCCATGATGATATGTGACTAGCAATGATATCCCTTCATAATATTGAGCAGTTAAATGTCACGGTAAGTTTTACGACCTTATATCAGCACATGCCGAGTGAAAAGTTGTTTAAAATGTGTCAGGGCATTCCCCAGTCCAACCTTTGGCTTTTAAGATATAACACTCTACACCGCTGAGACATTTCCGACACAGGACACACTTCTACTTGACCTTCAAAAAGGACACCACCATCCAATAGTTTAGGGACACCAAAGTAGACGTCGATTTTCCTATGGCCAACACTGAGATAAGACGGGGTCAGGGCTTTAGAAGAAAATCGTAAAGTGTAGAAGCCATTCTCAAAAGCTCGCTCTTATCTGAGACCACAAAAGATATCGGAGACTATGAACTCCCCATCAGCGTTTTACTTCACATCATAAAAAAAACTTACTGACCTTGCAAGTCGCTCTCACCTTTACCGTGTTAACATTAACACCCACACACATGGAAATGGAGCAATAAATCCACAAAATATTGCTGTAAAGTAAATTCTAATAACCTAAGTATTAGAAGTCCAATAACTCAGTCGCCCCATGAGATTTATGTTTAATACATCTATCTTTAATACTGAACCTGCAACCTGACCTCTATGGATGATGACGATGATGTTGACAAAGATGAACATTACCATACATACATACACACACACTACATGGCAATGAATGTAACATTAAAGTAGAGAAATGTATGAAGAACTCAAGACATAATTGACATTACAGTCAATCAAGGAATGAAAAAGAATGGAAAAGAAAGGGAAGAAAAGGAAACTTATACTGTAACAAACAATCTGGCCAAATACTGTATACAGTACAGTACATACAACCGTAACTTGGAAATGTTTGCACTTACTGTTCTGTCTTATCCAGTATTTCTTTCTTTACTCTAAAAATAAAAGAGAGAGAGAATGACAGATAGTTATATTTAAGCTTAATGTTTTGGACTACAGCAGAGATTCAAAATCAGTTTCAAAATCTACTTGCTGTTATTGTTAAAAAAATTGTACCTGCATTCACATTCGATGTGTTCTGCGAAACTCATTGGATAGTTGCGTTTGATGCGCAGGGGTTTTAATTTTTGTACCTGTAATAAAAAGCGAAAAAAATTAGAACTCCTTGATCCAACCAAAACGATACATACAACAATCTTTCACTTACATGAGACTTTTGTCCTAAATACAAATAATACCCCAAATATTGGTGGCGTAGTGTTGTAGTGTGTAGCATTCTGTCTGGTTAGCAAGTGCAAGAAATTGTCGCCTTGCACCTCCAGGGTCCGGGTTTGATTCCCGCCACTGGGTCTGTGTGCATGGGGTTTGCATGTTCTCCATGTGCTTGGTGGGTTTCCACCGGGTACTCCGGTTTCCTCCCACCAACCGGTGTCTCCAGTTTGTGTGTGAATATTGACCGGAGGTTTTGCTACTGTCATAAAAATGGGAATAAATACAGCGGTCACTATTGGTCTCCACGGTCCCTAGTTTGACTATAGAGGTAATACCAAAAATGGTCAGATGATGATGGTTTTTATAACTGTGTTACAGGAACGAAAGAAGAAGGACTATCATTTAGGTCAAAATATTTCCTTACTTTTTTTTTCCCATCATGGCGTTCAAGAGGAAATGATCTTTAAAGTGTCGAACTGTGATCTTTGCTTTTAAGTTGTAGTGATCTACTACTTATAGGAACAGAAAATTACATGCTCTTAAATTAAAGTGTTGGTGGTGCAAAGGGGCCAAACTTGCTAACAAAAAGATTGCTGTACTGTATGTCAGTGAATGAGATGATTACATGCTCAGAGGATCAACCTTTCACCGCACTATACTTTTACACATAAAACAAACCGGAGTTCACCTACATAGAAACAGTACAAAGAGAAAGTATATTTCTTCTTCCTGTCAACGGGCAAATGGTTTCACTTAAATTTGATGACTAAATGATGCTCTGTCTGGAAAAAAAAAAAAAAAACCGACATGGTCTTTTGTTTCACAGTAGCTAGTGAAGCTAGGAATTATGGGTAGACTGTCGCATTTCATCCGACGCTATTCAAATTGTACTTCTGCTCTACACCCCAGTCCAGTATATAGTAAAATGTATTTAAGTACAGAACATTTTTTTCTGCAAAAGCTGAAAAACCATTTAGACCATTTATAATTTCAAAATAATTTGTTTATAAAACAAAAGGCTCAATAATTAAAAACAACATCAAGATCACTATCAAAACAATAATCTAAAGATAGATTGTATAGCATAATCATCTTTTGTGATGCTAACGCGGCACGGTGGCTTAATGGTTAGCATTGTCGTCTAGCACCTCCAGGGTCCAGGTTCGATTCCTGCCTCTGTGTATATGGAGTTTTCATGCTTGGGGAGTTTCCTGCGAGTACTCTGGTTTCTTTCCACAGTCCAAAGACATGCAGATAAGATGAACTGGTTTTCCCAAAATGCTCATGGTGTGTGTGTGTATGTGTGTGTGTGCCCTGCAATGGATTGGCACCCTGTCCAGGTTGTACCCCGCCTTGTGCCCTAAGGTTCCTGGCCTAAAGGCTCCAGGCCCCCCCGCGACCCTGTACACAGGATAAGGTGGTATAAACAATGTGTGAGTGAGTGCAAATGCTAAGGCTTAAAACACGGATGTTGGCAACTTTTCATTATGAAATCTTTTTCCCAAAAACATGACATGTCATGTCAGTGCCTTCACAACAAGCCCTTATGTAGGGCAAAGTATACTCATGGACAAAAGCAACGCTGCACTATAAATACTTACACATATATACAGTATCTAAAAAGTATTTCATAACCTTGCTGTATTGAGAGCACAGGTAATGTAAAATCACTGTCATGCTCAGTAGAGCGTTACTTTATCCTGGACAACCTACAGTAACTCACTTCTTCTTAAGGAGTGCTGTGCATTAAATGTCCCATAAAATGCTAGCAGAGAAAGGGACCATCAGAATGCTTCAACTTGGTGCGATGCAAGTAAACATCAACAGACGGAACAACTGGTTCCACTGCTGATCGCCCTAGGTCTGGAAGGTGAAGAGTGACAATGCCAAGACAAGACAAGACTAATTCGATGTCGTCATTTAAGAAATCATACATAAGATCCTGTCTGAATTGTCAAGCTGTGATCGATAACAGAGGCTCATTGACTCATTGTTGACTTTGTAAACATGGATGTTGAACACGCCAACTTTATGCCGTCGACCTCAGAATTTCCATGATCCCTTCAGCCGAGAGTTTTAAATTTCCGGTGTTGATGGACGCGTAGATTTTTGTGCAAAATGAAACTTATTTATTTGATGAAACTGAATTTGTGCAGTTTTTCTTTTATCTATGAGTATATTTCCATGGCCTCAGAATGAAGGTAACGAATGGTAATCAAGTCTGCACTAATAATGATTATGTTGTATTGTTATAATAAAGATTTTAACCATTAATATATATAATGACTCGTGTAATGTTTGCGTGACCATTCAAACTCCTTGCAGCACAAAATGAAACAAAAGACCTGGCTAGCTTTACCTGGCGTCTATTCCCATTCTCTCAGAATCATGCAGCTCCAGATTTGTTTTGAAATCCTTCATCCTCCACTACTGAACATGAATGAACATGAAGAATCATTATAATGATTCATTTAGTTCAGACTGATTCTGTATAAATGCAGCAGATAGTTTGTTCGTGTGTGTATATCCGTGCGCATGTACTGTATGTTCTTCGGTATACAGCTGTTATGGTTGTTGTATTTTACACAGTACACTGTAATGTGTTGCTCCACCACTCACTCACTATCAGAGTTATACCTTAATGGGAAGTAGATTTTCTTTTGATTTTGTAAAGCTGCTTTGCAACAATGACCATTTTGTTGAATTGAAGTAGAAATGCTCCATACACAAGGCCTTAAATGTTTAGGTCTAATATGCTAGTTGTGTCTAATATGCAGCTCTAATATGCTATGGTTGTGGAAAAAGAATGTACATAAGAAAAGCATGTTTTTTTTTTTGTTTTTTTTTAAATCCTAATGGCCTCTTCGGATATATGATAGATGAAGCAAGGAGTGTGAGCCTGAATAAATTTCAATGTTTATCTAACCTCATGTAATATATTACATAAGGTATTTTATGATGCATTGCAGAGTCTTGAATATATTGTTTTGAACGGACCAAACAATAAGCTGTAACCTTATAGCCCTAGTAATTACCCTTCAGATAACGCGTTACTTTTTTTTTTTTTTTTAAAGGAACTCTTTACTGTACATGGTAGTGGTGCACCAAAATGAACATTTTGACCAAAAGCAAAAGTAAGGATTCGCTAAAATTAAAACAAAAACAAAGTGCCCGATTTTTGCGGCAAAGTGTCAGGACAGACAAACTCCAAATTATAAAAAGTATGCAAACTTTTTTTTTTTTCTTCATCAGTTTTATCCTTAGGATTTACACTATATAAACAAACGTTTTTTTAGCTAAACCTGCAATTACATTGTATCCAAATACATTTACTTCACTATGGAGTTGGTACAGTAAGTAAAACAGCTTCCTGGAAGGATTTCCACAAGATGTTGGAGTGTTGCTGTGGGAATTTGTGCCCATTTATTCTGTAGAGCATTTAATTCAAATTCAAATTTGTCAAATTCAAATTTTATTTGTCACATACACAGTCATACACAGTAGGATATGCAGTGAAATGCTTATTTGTAAGGTCAGACACTGATGTTGGACGAGAACGTCTGGCTCACAATCTCCGCTCCAGTTCATCCAAAAAGTGCTCGATGGGGTTGAGATCAGGGCTTTGTGTTAGGGCCAGTCAAGTTCTTCATCAAACCAGATCTTTATAGTTGCTGGCTCATGCACTGGGGGCACAGTCATGCTGGAATACAAAAATGGCCTTCCACAACCTGTTTCCACAAAGTTGGAAGTATAGTAAATGTCCAAGATGTCTTGGTATGTTGAAGCATTAAGATTGTCCTTCACTTGGGATAAGGAGCCTGATTGACTTGAAATGCCTGAATTCGAAAATTAACAGGTTTGGCCAAACACTTTTATCTATATAGTGTATGCAGTAATACACTTCGATCTGGCTGTGCATCTAATCTTAAGGGTTATAGTTTAACTTGCATGATTTTTAGTTTATGAGGGTAAATTAGGTTGTGGTGCATGCATGTGTCATGTGCCATTAATGACTGCTGTGTGTAAATATGTAGGTTCAAAGTGAAGCACTAAAACCTGCCAACCAAAGCTTCACAAGATGAAAATTAGTATTTACACATAAAATATAATATTTTAATATAACCTGTACAAACGCAACACTCTTTGCGATTTATTTGTACAGATGGAAGAGAATAATTGTGATTCCATTTGGTGTGATTTCATTTTCACTCATCCTTCAAAAATTTGTTTCTGGTTACACCACTGGCAGCCAAACACACAGCATGTTTGGGGAAATTTTTTTGAGACACGTCAGATATTGATTTGTATCCTGCACTTCAGACTGCGGTCTGACCAGCAGAAACCATAATGCACAAATAGACACAGCAGTTTACGGTAACTGTCACTGTAAATCTGCTCTGAAATCTGGATGGGATGGTGTGAAAGTTGAACAGTAGTGTGATAATAAGTCGTGCTTTAAGCATGTATTGTTTTTTCCAAGTTGACTCAGGCTAAATCAAAGAAAGCTGTGGGTTTTATGCTCCACACGTGCGCCTTTAATGCCTCCTTCATATTTGCATAAAAGTTTTGACTATAAACTAAGCATGCTTCAAAACAGTGAACTTCCTGCTTGAGAATTTCATGCTTTTTTTGCATGCTACTACCTTTGATGTTGCTGCCGAGTGTGTAAGAAGGGGAAGAGCTCATGAACAGAACACTGCGATACACAATACACAAACAAAGCTCATCTCACCGGGATTTTGTATCCTGATATTCGAGGCAACGAATCGCGTATGATCCAATACAGGTAGAGCAGATCTCATGAACCGATATCAAATCTCTGCTCTTTTTTCCCCCCCGTATATACAGTACCTTCCTGAGCACGTAAATCTATTCTTGATTCTATTCTTGCAACTTGATAATGAACCCTATAGTTCGGTGTACTGTAATCCTCTCAAGTACTTCATTCAGTTGTAACAAGGCTATGCGTTTTCATTTACAATTGCTTACAAGTGAATAACAAGATATGTCAAGAGCAACTGCATTATAATGCTCATGCTTGTGCAGTAGTGCGTGTAGTGATGTTACAGTAGTGACACGCCACACGTACAGGACATTTAACTCCATGATTATTGACACTTTTGGTAGTTATTGGTTGGGCAAACGGTTTAAAATGTTATGAATGATTGGCACATCTGCTTTCAGTACTACAGTAGAGACATGCTCCATCCTCTCCATCTTGTCTTAAGCTTAACTTGTCTTAAGTTCAGGAAACTCACTCACTCATTATCTATACCGCTTTATCCTATATACAGGATCATGGGGGGCTTGGAGCCGAACACTGGAAGGGGTGCCAAACCATCGCACTCATACACACATACACACTCATACACACTCATACACACTCATACACACTCATACACACACATACACACACATACACACACATACACACTCATACACACTCATACACACTCATACACACTCAGATACACATGCAGTTGAAGAATTTTGGAATTCCATGCACACAGAGGTGAAAGTCGAACCCAGTGCAAGGCAACAATGCTAACCACTAAGCCATTGTGCAGACCGATCAGGAAACTGGGATTACATTTTGTTTTAAAAATAACTTGATTTGGAGATTTGTATTACAGCATTTCTGTGAGGATTTGTGTGTATCACTTTGTACTTTGTTCCTACGGGAAGTTCCGACCAGGACCCACTTGAAGCTTCTTGGCAAAGACAACTTTTCTTTTAAAACCTCTGCCTACCTCATACAGTCCAAACTGCTTCATTTCCTTAAAAGGTTTTAAGGCCTATTAAAGAAAAAAAAAAAAAACCCTACATCCTCACAGATCTATGACAATACCCACCATTATCTAGTTCTTTTTCTGTATAACCAACCTTATATGACACACACAAGGTTAACACCTTGCTCTACTTTCATCTAATCTGACCGTAGTACCCATTTCCAGTCAAAGTTCCAGGTGTGACTGGTGACCTCAAACTTTGTGGTTAGCTAGAAAGGGTTTGTTTTGTAACTGCTGCCTCTATAATCATGTACACGAGGCACAGTATGTCCTCTTCCAAGCAGATTCACACCAGCTCTGGTTGTTTTCATCTTCTTATTAGCCTGAGTGAGTACAGGCATTTTCAGATGCGTAGTTATTTTTATACCCATCATCTGATTTATGACATTCTTCCACATGTTGTTGAGTTACTAAGGGATTACTAAAGGCCACCTCGTCTGGCAGTAAATCAGAAAGTCATCGATGACCTTCTTAAAAGTCCTTAAACTTCTAGGTGGACTAACAATTACATATGCATTAAACCATCTTATCATCTTACGAACTTGAATCCTAGGGTCACTGTGCTACAGCGTTTCATTCTATACCCAGCTTCAAACACACAAGATCATGCTCACAAGATTGAGCTTTCTGAAAAGTTTGAAAAAAAAAATTGTAGATTTTGATTTTATGTTCGTATGTATAGCTTCTCTAAAAGTTTTGATTAATTAGATTAGATTATAATAAGATTAATTCCATTGTTTATGTGTTTACACTTAAGATCAGAATTTAATCTTCCATTTCCATCTATACCTGTTAAACTACTTAGAATATGGTAAAGAAAAGAAAGAAATACTTTTTTCAAGTATTAGTACATGACAGGGTTTTCCTTCTACCCTGTTAGATTGTCTAATTTCAGCTAATTTGAGAGAAAAAGATAAACCAACATTAAGAGCGATGGACATGGGAGTGGTTAGCACCTCCAGAGTCCGGTTTCGAATCCCACCTCAGGTCTGTGTGCATGGAGTTTGTATGTTCTCCCTGTGCTTGATGGGTTTCCTCCTGGTACCTTGATTTGCTTCCATAGTCCAAAGACATTTAGTTTAGGCTAACTACCGTTCTTAAATTGCCTGGAGTGTGTGACGGTGGGTTGGAGGTCGTAAAATGGGAATAAATATAATGGTAATCACCATTGGCCTCCATGGGGTTTAGTTGTACTACAGAGGTACATAGATGGATAGACGACCAGAAGGCTGGGAATGAGAGGAAAAACATTCTGAAGCTAAGAGAGGAACATCAATCACAAACCTTGCACAATTACTTTTTAACAAATTAAAATGTCCCGAAGACGAAAGAAACCACTGGTGTACAAACAACCAGCAATTGAACAGGTTGGCAGCTGATAACAGAAACATTGTAAAAGAAGTCAAGAAAAACCAGTGACATCATCAACAACTTCATCAGGGCAACTGTGACAGTCAACGAAGATTTTGAGAGCAGAAACATAGAAGCCATAAAACAAGATCTCACCAGCAGGAAGAATCAGAACACCAGAGTGAAATTCACAAAGAAATACAACTGAATGGAAATAGAAAGTCCAAAGTGTGGAGAAGGAAAGGATCTGCTTATGATCCAAAACATACAAGCTCATTGCTCAATCACAGTGGAGGTAATGTCATAGTCTGGGCTTGCATGGCTTCTTCTGGAGCGAGCTTACTAATCTTTATTGATGATGGAGCTCATAGCGGCAGCAGCAGAATGAACTGAGAAGTCTACGGAAACATTCACAGAAAAATGCACCCGGTCTAATGGGAAGGAACGTCATCATCCAACAGGGCAACAGCCCAAAACAAAATGAGACTTAATCAGAGGGAAAAATGAAAACTGGCCAGACCAATCGGCAGACTTTTACTCAGCTGAGTAGCATTTCACCTCCTGAGGAAGAGACTGAAGGGAGAACCCCTTCCCTTCACCACCGAAAATAACTGTGATGGTGCATAAAGACAGGGTGAAGAAGTATACTGTTAAAGCAAGGGCAAAAAAGTGAAAGATTCAGTTCAGGTCGTTGCAGAACCTGCCGAAGACAACAACCAAGACAAACATGAACTTGAGAAAGAAAGCCAGCTTCTGGTGATTTCTATGGCTTCCAAATTTCAAGCAGTCAAATGAAAATGTAAAAAAAAATACAGTTCAATTCATTGTGTGTTCGATTACTTTGGGTCCCTTTAAAAAGGAAAGCCAACACCACTCCCCGGATTTGGGTATAATCAGCATTACATTTAAGTCTTAAGTAACTTTGAGGTGATATTACCACTTGCGCTAAACAGCTAAACAAACAACAAGTTCAATGTCAATGTCAATAACAGTTAATTACTATGTCAGAACAGTTCATTCTGACCAAGAATCTGATTGGACGAGAGGCATTCCATCCACTGAGTTGTGATATAGAGCAGAACAGCTCTGAAATGTTTAACCATATTTATCACTCTGTGTCACAGGTGCTCTAACAATCGATACTGTCAGTCACCAGCATGGGTGAAGGTTGGTCGGTACGGTCCACATGGCTGAAGAGAGAGCAGCTGCCTCGCAAAACCTGCATTCTAAACCAGCCACAGAAGCATTTCAGCGAAAAATCACATCTGATAACATGATGTCATCTTAAACAACACGCTGTCTCCTTAGTAATTGCTTCTAAGTCCTTCCAAATTGCCCCTGTGTATTATTTTGTACTATGTTCTTACTGGAAGTTCCAACCACTACCCAGCTCTAGCTTCTTGGCAGAGACAACTAGAGACAAAACTTCCATCTACTGTAACTCAACAAGCCTATACGGCAATATATGCTTAAAGGGGTTTTGGGGATTTTAAAGAAGAAAAAAAAAAAAAAAGCCTGACGTCCTCAAAGACCTAAGACAATTTTCCCTTTTTTTTCTGAATAACCCACCTTATTTCACGCTCAGCCCTCCTTGAGGTTTTCCACCCATTTCCAGTCAAAGTTCCAGTTGTGACTAGCGACCTTAAACTTTGTGGTTTGATTGAACGGGTTTGCTTAGTCATTTTTGCCTCTATAATCACCATCTTTACTCTTCATGTGGCACAATATGGCCTCTTTCAAACAGATTCATATCAGCTTTGGTTATTTTCATTATCTTATTACCCTGAGTGAGTGCAGGGATTTTCAGATGTGTAGTTGTTTTTATAACCATCATCTGATTTATGACAGTCTTGTACAGGTTGTTGAACTGTCCGTGTTGTTCTGTTCACGACTCACATGAGCTACAAAGCTAACCGGTGTCTAACACATAGCTGAATCCCAAATCTCAACCCCTCTTTAATAAAGTGCACTTGGTGTGTGGGACGAGGGATTGTTCACTCTACTATACATAGTGCACTAGCTTTCTATTTAACGCTATTTGAGATTGAATCCCATGAACCACTGTGTGAGCTGATATTCTCACTCTCACTCACTCATCATCTATACCGCTTAATCCTGTATTCAGGGTCACGGGGAGCCTGGAGCCTATCCCAGGAGACTTAGGGCACATGGCAGGGTACACCCCGGACAGGGAGCCAATCCAACGCAGGGCACAGACACACACAAATACACTCACTCATTCACACACTACGGGCAATTTGGGAATGTCACTTAGCCTAACCTACATGTCTTTGGACTGTGGGAGGAAACCCACCAAGCACAGGGAGAACCTGCAAACTCCATGCACACAGAGACGGGAATCGAACCCGGACCCTGGCGGTGCAAGGCGACAGTGCTAACCACCACACCACCGTATTCTAAAGCGGAAAAAGTGGGAAATACAAAGTAAGTCTCGTAAGTTTCTTAGGACTGTCCACGTAGGACTGTTTATGGTTTATTCTCCTTACCTT
This sequence comes from Clarias batrachus, assembly GCA_003987875.1. Lineage (NCBI taxonomy): Eukaryota > Metazoa > Chordata > Actinopteri > Siluriformes > Clariidae > Clarias > Clarias batrachus. The sequence goes on from QMIH01000130.1 coordinate 121,841, forward strand.
TGGCTATATAATAGCGGTAGGAATTTAAAACTACTTTCAGCCCTGTTGATTACACTAATAGTCGGTCGCGAGCTCAGCCGGGTGTGGAAGGATATGTTTTAACAGATCAAAATAACTGGTTAAAAGAAACAAAATATAACTTGTTGGTAATAAATAGTACATGTGGAGATGTTGTATAAAAGCAATATCACACTCGAGGCAGTGCTGTTGTAGTGAATATCAGCACGGCTGTGATGTCTGTTCGTTACTTGGGTTGTACGGTACTTGCCATTATATTCAGTATAACAGCACTCCTTCATGTATGATATTGCTAAAAGACATATTAATTCTCAAGGTAATAAAAAAATGGAAACAGCATACTTTTGGTCAAAATGTTAACTCCGGGTACACCACAAAACACATCAGAAATCAGAAGTCAAGCTGGCGCAACAAAACCTCTCTAAGACTTAAAACTTTCCCAAAGCTTTTTCATCGAGTTGCTTCCTCACCTCCATGGTGATGTTGCGTGTGGCTGTGGGTGTGCACTCCAACATCTCGTCATTGCAGCAGCCGGCACAGCGCATGAGCACCACACAGGACGGAATGAAGATGTGGTCAATGTCCTCGGGATACTCCTGATGGACCTCCACCAGCACCTCCCGCGGCCGGCACATTGACTTATTGTAGACTTCGGTAAAGGGCACGACTGCAGGGAAACAAATCCAAATATTGTAAATCAACCTGTACGAGAACATTTGAAAGTAGACATTAGTGTGAACGGCTGATATAACTGAGGGCTGTGAGTCTCTAATTATAAATTATAATACTGTATTACCAGTGAGGTATTCATTTAAATCCTGGCATGGATGTGAGCTTTAGGTTTCAAGTTCTATGTTATTACAATAATGTATTATATTTCTGCTGTATAAAAGAAAAAAGTACACTGTAATTTGTTTAGAAGTATAACGTCAGCATATTTTTTTGCACTGTATCATGTAAACTGTTCCCTTTTGATGTATGAAGTGTCAATGCTGAATATCCTGACTTTCATTACACAGACATCAATCTGTCACTCTATATAACGATCTGTGTACATGATAACCGTAATCTGATATGTAAACATGATGGGGGACAAAGACGATCATGTCTTTTTTATCAGATATGACTCAATGTTCCACCACAATTCAGCAGGTTAATGTTACAGTGTTAAGATGATAAACTGGACCACATGCTTCTCTTTGGTCCTCTGTTATATTGGATACGAATGTGTTTTGTGTATTTATATACTGTACAATATAAGTAGGAGTGTGAGAATGAGTACAAAAGAGGGTGTTGTAGATTTATCCAGTAGAGGGCGCTCTCTACAGTGGAGTAGGCATGTGTATAGTAATAAAAATATTACTGCTTAAGGAAGAATGATTGTGTTTTATTCTTTAAACGACTTACCCTCATTTGTGCTTCCTCCATTCTCTTTGGGGATATAGGCACTCTGTAGGAAAAAAAAGAAAGAAATCAGTGTAGTGAGAATGTGAACTAAAATTTATGACCGATATTACTGTCTATTCATGGAAAGGAAATCAATCAATGCAGCAATAACAACAAGGTTTCGTTTCAACCCGCACTCTTTTAATAGACGGGATTTACTCTCTTTGTGGTTGCCATAATAAGTAGGATGCCCTACTTATCTTTCGTAAATCCTGTTTCCTGTCATGCATCTACTACCTGACCTACTAATTTGATTGGGAAAAAAAAAAAAAAAAGGTTTGGCTGTTGGTACTGTCATGCAAATAAAACTGCTTGATGCAACCTCTGTCACTCATTGCATGTCAGTTCCCGCAGTGACGTCATTTTAGGATTGCTGCCAAAGAAAGATAAACCAATCCCTACAGTAGACCTGGAGGATGTTCGCCTGAGAAATTGTATATTAAATGGTATTAAAGGTGAACTTGTCGAACTCAGCAATAAAAATCCTCAAGAACTAACATACATTAGTATTAGTTCTAACATACGTTAGATACATTGTTTTTTTTAATGTTTTGCTTTATACTGTACATGACAACACCTGCCAAAATGTGAACATGAATCTTATATTGTAAAAAAAAAAACCTACAGTAATGAGGCAAATCCAGTTGAAACATGAAATGCATACTGATCCAAGAAAACACACAGGTACACAGCATGTACTGCTCTTACAGAACTCCTTTCCATAAGATCTTGCATAATAGCTGGCTTGCGAATTCAAGCTGTCCTGTATGCAAATTCATACGACTTAAACAGCCTGACAATGTCCATTGTCAGGCTCACATGATGTACAATAGCATTAAAAGTGTGTTTCGAAGCCGATTCGTTACACGGCATAGTACGGGATTCTGTAGCGGATGTCAGACTGGTTTGGAGTCACGTTTCTCACGCTGTCAAGCGGTCGCAGTTGTATAAATCTAACGCAATACTGTAGCTGCTATTGATAGGGTGCATACTTTGTTTTACATTCCCAATGGCTAAACAATGATCTGTTTGTCAAACACTCCCACTTAGGACTCGGTGTCACGTTCCACCATGCTTTGACTTGCAAAATAATACAGTTTTCACATCTCAAACTGTTAAAACAAACCTACTGTAGACTCTCTGAGTGGCTTGAACTACACCAAATAAGTGCTTACTCGTGAATCGGCTTACTGACGGGACGGAACTGATTCTATTAATATCACGGAATATAGAGTAGATTATTAATTCGGTGCTGTAACCTCCAAAACATGCCTCAGGTCTACCAAGTGTTTTAAAATGAGCAGATCCGTCCCAAGTGGTGAATTGATACCCCCCGGTGCTGGACAACTACAATGATGAATCAAGTTCCGTTGTGTCGAGTTGGGCTTGAATTAACACTGCCGATACTGTATTCGCCTCAGGGGACTACGCTGGGGCCAGTGCAACTATTCATCTTGGTACTTTTTAGGCACCACATTTATGCTTTTTCTATTAGCACTTGTTCTAAAACATGACTAGTTACTAGATCAGTAGTGATGAGTTTGATCAATGGTACTTAGATAATAACCTAGTGTAAAGATCTATCCAATGATGGTTCAAAACTTCAAAGCACTTTTGTAACTAGCTCTGGATAAGAGCGTCTTACAAATGTTTAATGCTTTATGTCAATGCTGTGATCACTAGATCATTGATCAGTAAGTCACCGGAGAAACAGTGAAATGAATCTAAACTGGTTATTCTTGAATTCACTGATGTGTGGTTAATGAGATCTTATTTTAAACACTGACCGGTCTGCTGGGTGATAAATCTGTCTTAATGGTTTGTTTGCAATTTCTACTGTAGGTTATCAAAGCAAAGCATGTACACACTTGCTCAAGGTGCTACTGTAACAGCTCATTAAAAAAAAAAAAAAAAAGTTTGGGTTTTTTTTTTTTTTTTTTTAAATGTTAATGATTTCAGCATTTTAGCCAAAAGAGCTAAAAGAGGCAGCAGCCTGAGTTTAGTCTGGACTGGCACAGCTCCATAAGCACACTGCGCCTTTAATATTAACCAAGGTGGCTCTGACGAGGCCTTCGCGAAACGTGCACTCTCCCTTTCAGACACACATACACACATACAAGCTGGTAGTAATTACCATCCAAGCTCGATCGTTATCGCTAAGGAAACGCGTGATCAGAATAAGCAGAGCGCATTTGGATCAGGATCTACCCAATAGGGGAGGCGCAAAGCACAACGCGGTCAATGACCTCAGTGACAAGGACGTCCTTGTCAAACGCGCGACTTGTGCGTGTGTGTGTGTGTGTGCGTGTGATCCCAAAACGCACGACATTAAAAAAAAAAAAAGTACCCAGTGTTTGAGCGCAGAACTTACCTTGACAGCTGAGAAATAAAGAAGCGTGACGCAAAACAACTGCAACAAGCGCACGGCCAAGTTCATGATGGACATGGCGCAACGTGAAAGTCGGATTAGAATCCTATCGTACGATAGGCGAAGTTGTACAAAAGCATCAGAGAGAGTCTCAGAAATCAGGGCAGACATGGATGAAGATGTGGGAAATGGGGTGGGGGGAGGAATCAGGAGAACCACAGTCCCATTTTGGTCCCACGAGACAAATACACCTGATGGAAAGAGAATAAAAGGGGATCGAGGGGAATAAATGAAAGGGTTCAACTGTTGCCGATGCTTTTCAAAATATCCAGGAACGTCAGAAGCCACGGCGCGAATCCGCTCACATGGTCCCGACGCGCACTGCGCTTCTTCTGATCAAACGCCTGTACAATCCACATCACAGAAAGAGAATAATCCCATGACTTGGACCTGTCAGATTTCGCGTGCGGGTAAAGTGATGTAACTTTGCTGAGCTGTGTGCTGGATCAGGGAAATCACAGCGCAAAAAAAGGAAAAAGAAAAGAAAAAAAAAACTCCTAAGATCCCCGTGTAGGTTTTTACCGTCTGCTGTTGGATACCGGGAAAAAAATAAAAAATAAATAATAGCAAAAACTTAATCGAGTTGTGTTCCCAGTAGTCTTGACCATCAGTGTCTTTTCATTTTCATACAAATATATAAATATATATATACATATATTGCTATTAATTGATATATCTATATTTAAATTGATATATATGTATAAATATATATATATATTTGAGCCGGAGACGCAGGGAAAAAAAACGCCGGAGAGAGCTTATAGCGGTGCGCTCGAGGGGTTTCAACTGTCGGTCAAGCGGGAGCACAAACCCTTGAAAGGAGTTGAGACGCCTTCTGATTGGACAGCATCGCGGTGGGCGTGGTCACGTGGGCTTTCCTTTTGTATGAACGTGTCAAATGATGTGCAGTGCGGCATAAGGCAGGAGGCAAATTAAACGTACACGCTGCACGTTAACTTTTATGTTGGAAATTCAAGATTAAATTAAATTAAAAATGTAAAAAAAAAAAGTAATGAAAATTATTTCATTGGAAGTCTACCATGTTCGTGTAGATAGGCTACATATACAGTCTATATATGCGCGTACATAGAGAATCCCCTTCAACGTTTTAAGATGGAATTCAGTTAAATGCAATGTGTCTGTATACTAGCTCTCTCTCTCTCTCTATATATATGTATGTATGTTTTCTCATAAGAAAATATAATATTCTCTCCCAACTTCCGTCAGCCAAAAATGTATAAATATTTATAAAATATAAATATACAACGTGTATAAATATTTAATACTACATTTATTGCTATACGCTATATATTGATATAAATGATAATAATACTATCATATTATTTATATTATATTAATATAATATACATCATACTATTTTTCCTTTCCTGAAGTCTGTATTCATTTTTGACTGACTATATATATATATATATATATATATATATATATATATATATACACACACACACACACACACACATTATATAATAGGTGCTCTTCTGCTCTTTTTCCTTTGATGCAACTTGTTGAATGCAATGACTTTGATCACCCTCTCAGACTCCACCACTGCCCGTGATTACTATACATCACTCTACTGTTAAAAAAAAAAGATGATAAATAAATAAATAAACAAACACCACTTGAAGTCATACTTCACACCTACTATACGTCCCCCCTGGCTGAAATAGCACGAGACTGTGTAAGGAGGTCCGCGCAAACTGAGCCGCACGCTTACACTTACCACATGACCGCCAAGAGCGGTCTCCTTATTCGGAGCCGGTCTACCATAATCGGAAAAATAGGGTGTAATCATATCATATCGCATCGTATTAGTCATCGTGTGTGGATGTGTCTGTCGCCACGTACAGGTGTGCGTGCGTGCGTGCGCCCGTGTGCGTGCCGGGAGACCGGATCTCTACAGCGCGCGCTGGGCACGTGATCTGTAACGGAATAATTCGTTTTTCCGATCCAGCACGCTGCTCTATCCGATAAATGCCCCTGAAATAGCAAGCAGAAGTATATAGCTACAGACCTAGGCTACTAATTAGTGCGAAACTATGCGCTTTTGGACGCAGCCATGTCCTTTTTTGGGCATGTGAACCAAGATACCGGTTCCCTGTAACTATCCTTTCCCACTGTTATTTTAGAGTTATCCCCGAAATAGACTTACATGACGCGGGAAAGCATCATCCACTCCCAAAAAAATGAGAATGAAAATAACGATTTCCCAGGTCTCTGAGTGTATTATATCCATGACAAATGAGTGTTAGACATTTGTGAATAACTCACACCCCCACCTTGCTCCAGTGCTCGCCACGCTTGTCCTGGGCTTTGTGCCACTCTTTCATAAAGTCACAAGCCTTCCATGCATTCTGCAGCCATTCATAGGTTTCCTCTATTCACAAAGTTGGAATGGCGCCCTCTGCCTTTCGCAGCGAGTATCGTTCTTATTCATAAGTTTATGAATCATACTCTGCCAAAACACACAGTATTGGTGCTGATTTAAGCTTTTTTTTCTTTTACGTTATACATATAATACAGAAAGTGTGTGTGTGTGTGTGTGTGTGTGTGTGTGTGTGTGTGTGTGTGTGTGTGTGATGAAGAAGCTACTTCTGAAGTTTGTGCAACATGGAAGTGACCGATCTTGTTTTTCTTAAAAATTTCCACAGCTGTTTTATGAGAGATTATATTATATGTGCCCTAACTTTAAACAGCAATAATTTAAAATGCATATTATCAATTTTAATATTGATACTAAAATTGGTGTAAGATTCTAGAAGCATGGGACATGTAAAACTGCTCAAATTAAAGCATTCTCTGCAAAATTGAGGATCTCCAAAAAAAAAAAAAAAAATCTGTAGTATCCATAACCATGTCAAATTCATGTAGCAATGGCTTAACAATTTAGTATTTTAGAATAATACACAGATTTTTGTCTTTTCATGGGAAATTTTAATTTAAAGTTTCATCTGAATGACAGTTAAGATCATTGAAAGATTTTAATTATAAAAAATAATAATAAAAGGGCATTAAATTGGATTTAGCAACTGTGTTTCTTTTTATCTGATAAAAATATATATGTGTATGCATATTCACAAAAGATGAAGCATGGATTGGGAGATAAGAAGCATTAAGTATTATACAAATAAAATCATTGAAAGATTGCAATGCAAAAAAGTTACGGACACTACACCAAGGTGAGACACTTTTTAGCACCAATATCATATTTTGGCCAACTGTAGTAGTTCTGGCTCAGTGTCCTGATGAACAAATGACCAAGACTTTCTTAATTTAATTGAATTGCAAGAAGAAAAAAAAACTACCAACCCAGTATGGCAAAATATTTTCAGAATGTATGCTAAAACTCACTGATCGTCTATACCGCTTTACCCTATAAAGACAGCAAGGTGGAGGAGGACCTGGTGTCTATTCGATCCCAGGGCACATAATCACTCACATTCACACAATATGGACAACTTTGGAACGGCAAATCTGCATGACTGTGGGAGGAAACACACCAGACACAAGGGGGAACATGGAAACTCCATGCACACAAACCTGAGGTGGGAATTTTTAAAATTTCATCGATCCCTTGAGCAAGGCCCTTAATCCTCTAGGCTCCTGCCTTAACATGACTGACCCTGTGTTGGAATAGGTGAAAAAAAAAAAAGATTAAATGTATGTATATGTAACAAATAAAGATTTAGTTTTTCTTGTGACTGTTAGTTTTAGCCCCCATATGCTCTCCTTATTTATCTCTAACTATGTTATCTCTTTCTGTCAAATAATGTTTGATGCCCCTAATAATCTCTCTCTCTCTCCCTCGCTCGCTCTGTATGTGTGTGAAATAAAGGCAGTGTACACACACCTCTGTTAATGCTGTTTAGTCTGAGTTACAGGTGCAGCCTTGGGCTGGTGTACTCTGTGAAATAGGCCGAGAGAGGAGAAAGAACAATATGCGATAACACACCAGTAAGAGAAACAGACGAGTGTCTGGTCCGCAGAGGTAGTGGCATGTCCGTTAATGTGTTGCACATTAAAACTTAATTGAAAAATAACAGAGAAAGTTTGTACTCTTGTTACTGCTGAGTCGGATGAAATGTCATCAAGAAAAGAGCTAATGAGCTTTCCACTCCCGTTACATTTCTACTGAGGACACCCCCCCCCCTTCTGCGCTCACAAAAGAGTGCGTGCACACACACACACACACACACACACACACACACAAAATACCAGACATAATTATACTGTCACAATCCTGCATTGTGTATTGCAGAGTAAAGCAATGCCTCCATGCATACATGCGCTCACACAACTAAACTGTGATCGCTGTTATATTGTCAACCCGCAAATAAGCACTTGCAAACCTGCCTAAACATGGCATTAAAGTACAATTGCTTCTGTATTCGTTGTATGTGGGCTTGTCTTTAGATTCTTTAAGTTTTCAGTTTATGTCACAACAAACTCTAGGCCCAAAACTGCGCAAATGCATACAGCCAAAACATGGTATTGGAGTTGAAAAAGTGAATTTTCAGATAGGATCATACAAAACCATTTTTCATAATACATAATGCTTTTCATCTCCTGATCCATGCTTAGTTTTTTTTTTTTTTGTAAATATGCATACACATTTATATTTTTATCAGATAAAAATATATATTGTATGTCTATCGTGTCCATAACTTTTGTTTAATACAAAAAAAAATCTATGATCTAATTTTTCATTTAGATAGAACTTGGCCAATTTAGATTTCACATGAAAAGTGTATTATTCTAAAATGCAAAATGGTAACAAAATATATTGCAACATGAATTTGATATGGTGATGGACACTACAGAATTTTGGGGGGAAAATTCTTATTTTTGCATGGAATGCTTCAATTTAAGCAACACTGTTTACATGTTATATGCATTTAGAGGCTTACACCAATTTTAGTATCAATACTCATGAAGAAGTATTAATAATAAGCATTTGCAAATTATTATTGCTTGAAGTGAGACACTAATAAAATGGCCATTTTGGGGGCACATATAAAATCATCTCTCCAAAACAAGTTTGTTTAAAAATTTTTAGAGAAGCAAGATTCGTCACTCCCCTATAGCATAAACTTCAGAAGTAGCTTCATTGGCACACACAGTTCCTGTGTTATACCTGTATGTATAT
>QMIH01000130.1:138064-219131 GCA_003987875.1 Clarias batrachus
ATTATTATTATTATTATTATTATTATTATTATTATTATTATTATTATTATTATTATTATTATTATTATTTTGTTTGTTTCAGCAGAAGACAATATACTGAATGCATGCACAATGGTGGCCAAAAGTATTGAAACAAAAGTGAAATTCAGTTCTTTATTGACATTTTACATTTTTAAATATTTTACCTGATAAATTTTAACTTTAATATTAATACTAAATTACATACTTGAATAACCTCAAACCCAACTGTGAAAAAACTGAGATGCAGATTTGCAAACCCTCGAAATGGCACAGAATTCGTCATTCACTCTGATATAAGCAAGACAAGTTTGAGATGACATTTTGTAATTTCTGCTTTTTAACACCTTTGCTACTTAAAGAAAACATGCACAAGAGAAATATTTTTGTGATTACATTTGTTGTTGTATTTTGCAACGTACCAGTGTAAGGAAAAAAAAGTTATATGATGATGATTAAACAACTAATGTATTTTATTTAATGTACGTACTGCGATGGATTGTCACCCCATGCAGTACCCTAACCCATAGCCTCCAGGCACCCCACGACCATGTATACAGGACAAAGCAATATAGATGATGAGTGAAAGTGAGTGAGTGAGAGTGTATTTTATAGAAGAAGAAATATGTTGCTAATATACAAAAGTTCTGCCACATATTTTTTTTTCCCATCCATTAACAAAACCACCTGATTCTAATTAGCACAACTCTTCACACAGATGGGGTAGAACTAATTAGTGACATCACCTGCATTAATGGCATTTGTCAATTAATCTGCACTCTATGTTCTGTGTGATTTGGAAGACAAAAACAGAAATGTAAAATGCTCAATAGACAGGTTTTCAGGTTTTCAGGTTTTCAGAACAATAATTAAACCTTTATGCAGGATGGCTATTGAATGGCGCATACCTGTACTATTGAAGTGAAGCAGAAAATGGTGAAACTTTGTGACATTTAGATGAAATGTACTATATATATGTTACTCATGGTCTTCAACAACTTCACTCATTCACTCACTCGTCATCTATACCGCTTAATCCTGTATTCAGGGTCGTGGAGGGCCTGGAGCCTATCCCAGAAGACTTGGGGCATAAAGTGGGGTATATCTGGATAGGGTGCCAATCCATCACAGGGCACACACATATGCACCCTTCCACACTCATTCACACACTAGGGCAATTTGGGAAGGCCACTTAGCCTAATCTGCAGGTCTTTGGACTGTTAGAGGAAACCCACCAAGCACAGGAAGAACATGAAACTCCATGCACAAGCCCCTGAGGCGAGAATCAAACTTTGGAGGTGCAAGGCGACAGTGATAACCACTAAGCCACTATGCCGCCGCTTCAACAATCTTTGTAATTAAAAACGCTTAATGTATAGCATTATAGATATATATATACATATAGCTTGAATTAGTTTAATTAATTTGCTGCCTTGACTACAAGATCACAATCAAAGCACAAACTTGCTTTCTTTTTCTATTAAAGTCAACCAACATATTTTTAATACTAAATTATAATCTTTAAAAAGTTACAAAATCCCTTTTATTGACCTGATCATGTGGTGAGTATTGAAGCAAAGGTGAAATTCAATGTTTTAATGACAATCTCAAATGATTGTTTGTTGTTTTGTGTTTAATATTATAATAAATTTATTATACATTACATTTTAATAGTTGTACTAAATTGCATACTGAAATAACCACTAACACAACTGCAGCCTATTGCATTTATCAATTGCGAAATATGTAGGTGCAGTTATATTGTTTTGCCAACACTAGAAATGAGACAGGATTTTCTCTGATATAAGCAAAACAAGTTTGACATGACATTTTGTCATTTTTGCTATTTAACACCTTTGCGACTCAAAGAAAACATGGACGAGAAAAATAGGGAGTTGTCAAACTGCTGAAATGTTTTCGTGAGGACATTTGTTGTTGTATTTTGCAACAGTGTATGGACCAAAAGTTACAGGATGATGATCATCATCATCACCATCATCATCATGAATGAAATGTTTTCAACGGATTCATGGAAAATTCTGTAGGCAAGAAAAAAAATTTTTTTCTCCCTGTTACTGCCATTGCAGTCAGCATTAACGGACTACAGGAATGCGTTACTTAATTCTGATCGAATTCGAAAGTTGTCCAAACACTATATTTTAAAGCTATGAATTATACTGCAGTGTACTCTCCTATTTCCCTTCTCTTCTTTTATGTCAGATTTTTAAGGATTCCAGAACTTTAATAAAAAAAAATATAATGCAGGAGTTTTAAATAGCAGATACCTGTATGATGATGATGATGATGATGATTATGATGATGATAAAAAAAAAATTATGTATAAACCACAAACACAACTGCAGGCTGATTTATCTATTATGAAAAAGGTGGTGGAGGTATACTGTTTTTTTACTAGAAATGACACAGTCTGATATGAGCAAAACGAGTTTGACATGACATTTTGTACTTCGTGCTCATTAACACCCTTTTGCGACTCAAAGAAAACATGCACAAGAGAAATACTGAGTTATCCAAATATTTTTGTGGTGACATTTGTTGTTGTATTTTGCAACAGTGTGAAGAACAAAAGTTTGATGATCATCATCATCATATTTCTTTCAGCTGCTCCTGTCGAGGGGGTCAGACAATCCGATCAACAGACAACTTGGCAAAGGTTTTACACCGGATGCCTTTCGTGACGCAACGCTTCCATTTTTCTAACCTGGCTTGGGACCTGAACTGCATGCAGTATAATTATCATCATATAATGATGAAAATGATGTGCGTATTTCATTTTGAAATAACAGAAATACTCTGTTTATATACAAAATTCTGCCATAATTGTTCCATCCATTTACAATAAATTAATTACATTGCATTCAGTAGCATCTTAGAGACTTAATATTTTTGGCCAGCACTGTATTTCCTTCCCATTTAAACTAGCTGGACAAACCCTAAATAGCTATTATTTGGAGAATAGCAGTTCATTTGTTCTATTAAAAATAGCGCCAGTTATTATTTATTTTATTTGAATATTTCTATGAGACTACTCTACACATTTTCTTCTCTTTTTAACAAATTCTTTTCCTCTGGCACACAAGGTTGTCTACAAAAAAGTTTAATTTGAAAACTGTTTTATGTCTTTTATCCAGTGAAAGGAACAGCAGTTAGTTAATTATAACACTTAAACAATTAATATATTTAATAATATAGTTATAATTTAATAATAATTGCACTGGAATATTAGTACTAGTATTAGTGAAATATATTAATTTTAACCAAAATAAAATTGGTATAGGGTTTTTATATTTTTTAAATTATTCTACTTTGGAAACTTGGGCTTTTAGTTGTTGTAGCCATGTGTCCTGCAGAGTGCACATCATGTGAATCAAAGACACACAAGTGAAAGGGAATTCCACTGGCTATGTATAAATACTGTGCATTTAAAGGTCTGACTGCAAGCCACACTGATCGCATATAAACATGGCCTGCTTTCAAGAACTGCTTTCAATGTGGCATATCCAAGCTAAACCATATGTGACTTGAAAGACAGTTCCTGGATATGTCTGTTTTGAGCAGGGGGCCAACCGTAATGAAAGTCACATCACATACTCAGTGGTTCTGGATTCTAATAATATTTCATGACTAAAAAAAGAGACCTAACATTTTAAGAAGGTTTCAAGCAGGTGCTTTTTGTTCACCTTGGTAATCGATAATACGTGGACAGAATTGTTGGTACCCTTCGGTCAATGAAAGAAAAACTCACAATGGTCACATAAATAATTTTAATCTGACAAAAGTAATAATTAAAAAAAATTCTATGAATGTCAACCAATGAAAGTCAGACATTGCTTTTCACCCACGCTTCAACACAATTATTAAAAAAAATTAACTCATGGAACAGGCCTGGACAAAAATGATGGTACCCCTAGAAAATACTGAAAATAATGTGACCAAAGGGACATGTTAATTCGAGGTGTGTCCACTAATTAGCATCACAGGTGTCTACAATCTTGTAATCAGTCAGTGGGCCTATATATAGGGCTCCAGGTAGTCACTGTGTTGTTTGGTGACATGGTATGTACCACACTCAACATGGACCAGAGGAAGCGAAGGAAAGAGTTGTCTCAGGAGATTCGAAAGAAAATTATAGACAAGCATGTTAAAGGTAAAGGCAATAAGACCATTTCCAAGCAGCTAGATGTTCCTGCGACTACAGTTGCACATATTATTCAGAAATTTGAGATCCATGGGACTGTAGCCAACCTCCCTGGACGTGGCCGCAGGAAGAAAATTCATGACAAATCAAAGAGACAAGAGATAATCCGAATGGTAACAAAAGAGCCCAGAAAGACTTCTAAAGAGATCCAAGGTGAACTTCATGCTCAAGGAACATCAGTGTCAGATCGCACCATCCGTCGTTGTGTGAGCCAAAGTGGACTACATGGGAGACGACCAAGGAGGACACCATTATTGAAAAGAGATCATAAAAAAGCCAGACTGGAATATGCCAAACTACATGTTGACAAGCCACAAAGCTTCTGGGAGAATGTCCTATGGACAGATGAGACAAAAATGGAACTTTTTGCCAAGGCACATCAGCTCTATGTTCACAGATAGAAAAATGAAGCATATCGAGAAAAGAACACTGTCTCTACTGTGAAACATGGAGGAGKCTCTGTTATGTTCTGGGGCTGCTTTGCTGCATCTGGCACAGGGTGTCTTGAATCTGTGCAGGGTACAATGAAATCTCAAGACTATCAAGGGATTCTAGAGAGAAATGTGCTGGCCAGTGTCAGAAAGCTGGGTCTCAGTCGCAGGTCATGGGTCTTGCAACAGGACAATGAGCCAAAACACACAGCTAAAAACACCCAAGAATGGCTAAGAGGAAAACATTGGACTATTCTAAAGTGGCCTTCTATGAGCCCTGACCTCAATCCTATTGAGCATCTTTGGAAGGAGCTGAAACATGCTGTCTGGAAAAGGCACCCTTCAAACCGGAAACAACTGGAGCAGCTTGCTCATGAGGAGTGAGGAGGCCAAAATACCTGCAGAGAGGTGCAGAAGTCTCATTGACAGTTACAGGAATCGTTTGATTGCAGTGATTGCCTCAAAAGGTTGTGCAACAAACTATTAATTTAGGGGTACCATCATTTTTGTCCAGGCCTGTTCCATGAACTTCAATGAGTTCATTTTTTTTATAATTCCGTTGAAGCATGGTTGAAAAGCAATGTCTGACTTTCATTGGTTAACATTCATAGAATTCTTATTTATTATTACTTTTATTTATTATTTATTATTACTTTGATTAAAGTTATTTCTGTGACCATTGTGAGTTTTTCTTTCATTGACTGAAGGGTACCAACAATTTTGTCCACGTGTGTATTACTAGATATTGCTTATTGAATTTAATAGTTTTGTAGTACTAATATAATATAAGTGGTAGAATTCTTGGGTCTATGATTGAACCTCATACACCAAGTAGTGCCCTTGATTAGGGGTTAGGGAGAGATTTGGGATTTAGCCTTGCGTTTATCTTTGTAGCTAACTTAGGCGTAAATAAAAAGGATCTGATCCTAGAGACATTTCTATCCAGACACTCAGACCCTTTTTCTGATAACTGAGAAAAAGGGTCTGAGTGGGTCTGAGGCTGCTTTCTTACTGCAAGAAACACGCTTTCTTAGATGACCAGACATACAAAGGTTGGACAATGAAACTGAAATTCCTGGTTTTAGACCACAAACATTCATTAATATGGTGTAGGGTCTCCTTTTGCAGCTATCAATTCGTCTTGGGAATGACAGATACAAGTCCTGTACAGCGGCCAGAGGGATTTTGAGCCATTCTTCTTGCAGAATAGTGGGCAGGTCACTACGTGATGCTGGTGGAGGAAAACGTTTGGTGTATTGGTGCATTATCATCCTGATACATGGCACCGCCTTCAGTATACAATGTTTGAACTACTGAGTGCACATGGTCCTCCAGAATGGTTCAGTGGTCCTTGGCAGTGATGTGCCCATCTAGCACAAGTATTGGGCCTAGGGAATGCCATGATATTGCAGCCCAAACCATCACTGATCCACACCCATGCTTCACTCTGGGCATGCAGCAGTCTGGTTGGTACAGTACGCTTCTTTGGGGCTTCTTCACACAATAACTCTGTGAAACAGTGAAGGTGGACTCATCAGAGAGTAATACATGTTTCACATTGTCCACAGCCCAAGATTTTCGCTGCTGGCACCATTGAACCGACGTTTGGCATTGGCACGAGTGACCAAAGGTTTGTCTATAGCAGCCCGGCCATGTACATTGACCCTGTGGAGCTCCCGATGAGCAGTTTTGGTGAAAACAGGAGAGTTGAGGTGAACATTTAATTCTGCAATCAGTTGGGCAGCTGTGGTTTTATGTTTTTTGGATACAATCCGGGTCAGCACCCGGACATCCCTTTCAGACATCTTCCTCTTGCATCCATAGTTGGATGTGGTTCGTCCTTCTTGGTGGTATGCTGACATTAGCCTGGATACCATGGATCTTGATACATCACAAAGACTTGCTGTCTTGGTCACAGATGCGCCAGCAAGATGTGCAAAAACAATTTGTCTACTTGTGAACTCTGATATGTCACCCATAATGTTATGTGCTTATTAATATTTTAAGCAAAACTGTGCTATTACTCTGCTAATTAAACCTTCACACTCTGCTTTTACTGCTGGAATCTGCAATCAATGAAGATTGTCCACTAGGCTGCTCAAACTTAGCCATGAAACCTCCAACACTAAATTGGCCAGTGTTTTAGTTTCATTGTCCAATATCTGTATTTTTTCCTGTGAGAAGTTGAAAACCACTTTGTCTCTGAAGCCGTGACGTTCATAAAAATCAGTAACGTCAAGCGCCACTATGAAACAAAAAAAGGATCAGTAGAGCAAATATATCCACAGCAGTCCGAGGTGAGGGCATGAGAGCAACCTTTCAGTCCTTTCACATTCATTTACAGCCGAGCAGCCGGCAAATGAAGATTCATTAAGTTGAATTAAAGATTGTTATTTGTATTACATACAAGGAAATATACAGTACAAGGTCACCAAAGTTCAAACTGTTCTTTACATAGTTACTGAAAATTGACCACAAATATTATTGAAATGCTATGGCAAGTTAAGTTGCTTATTTTTTATAGACTTACAATGACTGCATAAATAGAGATCCAAATCTTAACACAAACATGAAAATTTGAAATTTAGACATCAGCTTAAAGAAAAATGTATTGACCGCACCTTCTTAAATTGTAATTCAGTATATCTGCTTTATATCAACACTCGTTCAATGGTTCCTGTCACATCACACGACTTATCATTTTTCTCAAACTAAGTTGTGAACAACAAAAAAAACCCTGTTGGATTTAATCTAGTCATAGATGCAGGAGAAGAGGATGCAAACAGCGGGCAGTCCAGTGCAGAATGAAGACCACCATTTACCATGTGTGCAAGATAAATATTTGATTGCTCTTCATGACCTTAGCACCAGGCCTCTCAAACAGAGTGAGAAAGCTGCTGCAGTGGCTAATATCCCTAATAAGCCTCTGTATCTACAGAGCTTCAATGATGGGAGCGGGTGTATTCTTAATATTGCAAGGGTCCTCCCATAGAACATATTCTTTACTAACATTTGCCATCCTTGGTGGGTCAGAAAAGAAGAACTATTCTTCAAGATTCTACGTGACAACTGGGACTGGTGGGCAACCAGGAAAATCTTCTTCTTAAGGATTGTCAAGAATGACTCCCAGGTCATTTCTGGAGCAAAGGTTACATTCATTTTCCTGCACCACAGTCAAGATATTCACACGTGAGAATGTGATCAGGAACTTAAACAGGCTTTGACATACAAAACAATGTTTCAAAAGCTGGAACCCATACCAGGAACCTCTTCTTAGGTTTCTTTGGTGGCACATGCTTCGTGTAGCAACAGTCAGTATTTGCAAATCCTCTGCAGTTCTTTGAAGTGATATGCCATGCTCTAAACATATGTCCATGACAGGAGTCAAGTGGAGAAAATATGCAAACAGCGGCTGAATGGCAATTTTATGAGGATAGATGGTTGTAGAACATTCCCACATCAAAGCGCCAAAACCCTAGCAGAAACAGGAGGCTTCCCACTATGTTATTGTGCACGTAATGACCCCATGGTCATTCATCCTTCTTTTAACCAAAGAAAGATCAACAAATATTCTGGTTTTCATAAGGTTAGACAGCTGCCCTAGACTTTACCTTACAGTAGGTCTGCATTGGCACAGTCAGACTGATATACAATGACTCTCACACACTGAACAATGACTTAAGACATAACTCTTTCTTTAGTACTTGAATTAATCTCTCCCTTCCCTTCCCCCACAAAAAAAACCCTTCCCAACAATGTTTGACTGATGGTACTTAGAGCCTGTCCACACGGAGACACGTTTCGCTGTATACGTATAAATTTTTTATCGTATTGGCGTTTCGTCCACACGGATCCGGCGTTTTAGGAGACTGAAACCGCTATTTTTTGAAACCGGGTCCCAAAGTGGATAAATCTGAAAACGACACCCTTGCGGTTTCGTGTGTACAGCCAATCCGTATATTTTGTGAAACATTGATGTCATGCGCATGCTCAAAGTCTTCTTCTCCGTGTATAGTGTATCTCTATGGCAGAATTACAGCGCCCCATACTGGTCTGGCATATATATATACTACACTGTTTTCAGTGGTTTCGTGTGTACGCAGATATTTCTTGAGACGACACCGAACGAGAAAAAAAAAAGGATCGGATAGGGAACGCACTGGCTTCGTGTGGACGGAGCCTTAGTTAGTGACCTAGTAACCCAGAGTAAGTGTCTAAGAGTATCTAATGCTGGGAAATGTAAGCACGTTTGTAAGTCGCTCTGGATAAGGGCTTCTGCCAAATGCCTAAATGTAAATGTAAATGAAGTAATGAAGTACCAGTGAGATTCTTTGCTACATTCTAACTAGCCAGTATGACACATTGACCTATAATGTCCAATTTATCACCAGAAATAAAGTTATTGGGAAAGACTGGAACCTTAACATGAAGCTGAGTTTTCAAAAAGTCGCATCCACTAATTTTCCAGATGAGGTGATTTTTTTTTATTGTACCGCACTCTAAACATAGCCTCAGTTACAAAAACTATAATAAGTAGCATGATGTAGAAATACACCAAGGAGACAATGGCGGCACTGTGGCTTAGTCACTAACACTGTTGCTTTGCACCTCCAGTGTCTATGTTTGATTCCTGCCTCTGGGTCTGTGTGCATAGAGTTTGCATGTTCTCCCAGGGCATTGGGGGTTACTGCTGGATACTCCTGTTTCATCCCACAGTTGCTCTCATTGGGAATGACCACAGGTCCTATCATGGTGATTAAAATGGGAATAAATACAATAGTCACAACCGTCCCTAGTTGGACTATACAGGTTTCTAAATAAATTGATGGAAGGAGACAATATAGGTTCCTGACTTTCTTTAAAGCACTCTATTCCACAGATATGGATTGCTTCAGAATATTTCATTTAAAAGTAGTCAGATGTGCTGGAATAAAAACAGGGTGACAAAGTCTTATAGACAGAAACTCATTTCTGATGACATAAACTCAGACGGAAGCCACACAGACTATTACGGAACCAGGGTCACAAAGTTCAAAGCCAGAGAGAACTGATTTCTCCTTCAACCCACCAGGGTCACAATGATTCATCATGGAAGAACAAGACTTCTTCTTCTATCCCCAACCTTTTTATTTCAGTAGTTATTCTATTCTCATTCTGTTTCAATGAAAAACAGTAAGTATACCGTGGGTCAGTTGTTAACCTTTATCAGATATACTGTCATTATGTGAAAACCCAGTGTATTTAAAATATTGGTTTCTTGTTTTCTTAAATCACTCTGCGAATTACATTGTATATTTTAATAGTGATGGATAACCATAGTATCTAAACTTTACCTATTTGTAACTTCTCACACAAGTTAGCTCATGCAAAACGATCAGAATTTGCTATGGTGGGACTTTATTAACCTAATGAACATGCTTTTTATGTCTGAAATGTTACCTGTACTGTAACTCAAGCACTCTGGCAATAGCATGGCCCCAACAGTGCTTCTTTCTATGCCATCCAGTCAGGAAAGCTATTAAATCCAGTAACTCTGTACAAACCTGGCTGAACGCTGCTGGATTGTGGCACGGTTAAATCATGACTCTGTTAAAGCCTGAGTTGTTTAATGAACAGGGCTCAAATCCTTTCCATTAATGCATCTTCCTGCTGCTTGTAACTATGGCTGACTGAATCCAGAGTTTCTATTACTTTCTGTCACTGTCACAACAGCTCCGACAGCTAATCTTACTGAAACAATATACCAAATACCAAGAATTACTGGCACTCAGTGGTGAAAGTAGTCTTAAAAACCCTTCCAGTACTATAGAGCCAAAAGGCGAGGAGAATACCCTGCTGAAAAATCCTGGTTAATACTGGTGTCAGTGCTGGTCTGTAGGCTGGATTAGCTGGTGAACCAGCATATAACTGATGGAAGACCAGCCGTGGAAAATCCTGTAAATCTCATACGTTTGTGTTTATGTATCCAGTTTCGCCACTTAGAATAGCCTGAGCTAGCTAACTGTTCCAGGGGGGGAAAGGTGTGTCAAATTTTATAAAATGTCAAATGAGAAGTTAGACTGCTAGGTAGGGCGTAGAATCCAGTGTTCCACACAGCACTTAGAGCCCTTGTTTAGGGTTTAGAGAGGGATTTGGGATTCAGCTTTGTGTTAGAAGCTAGCTACTGTAGTTTTGTAGCTCACGCTAGCAGTAAACAATGCAATGAGGTGAGTCATGAACCTGTCAGCGCATTGGTGGAGGTCCCAAACGATCAAAAAAGATCAAAACACAACAAGGATAGTTCTGAGGCAATTTTGAACCACTTAGATGCAAGTAATAAGAAAATGAAGTGTTTAAGATGACAACGTTTTCAGATTTTTTTTTTCTTGCTTTCCAGGCAGGTGATCACCTTTCATTCTGAGATAGACAGACAGATAGACTCTCTGTTCCAGTTCATCCAAAAGTGCTTGATGGGATTGAGGTCAATGCGCTGTGTGGAACCATGTCTTTATAGTCCTTGCTTTGTGCACTGGTATACAGTCATGTTGGAATAGAAAGGACTGTTGCCTCAACGTTGGAAGCATAACATTGTCCAGGATGTCTTGGTATGCTGAGGCATTAAGATTGCACTTCACTGGGGATAAGAGGACCAATTGATTGAAATACCTGAATTCACTAATTAACAGGTTTGGCCAAATATTGTTGTCCATATAGTTTAGTTGGATGGATGGATGGATGGATGGATGGATGGATGGATGGATGGATGGATGGATGGATGGATGGATGGATGGATGGATGGAGGAAACAAAATCAATAATTGGTGTGATGAACCATCGCTTAAAACATAGTCCCAGGTATAATTTTAAACAGCAGGAAATTAGCTGCTTAGTTTTACTGAACATCCGTCAGAACTAGCCACAGTACAGTACTTCTGTGGACAATGTTGCAGCTGACTTAATAATGAAGTCATAAAATAGAAAAATAGAAAAAGAAAAAGAATAATAATAAAAAAATCAGGCAATGTGCTTTATCCTTTAACACAGTACTGTATGTAAACAGTCAGAGTCCATAAATGTTATATAAAGTATATATAAATACAAATGTTCCCCATTGTTTTACACTGAGGCCTATTATACACTTAGTCTTGAACAATGTATAAGGGATGAAGAATGCAATTGCAAGACAGCGTTTATTGAAGTAACAAGTACGGAGATAACGAAACAAAAACAAAATTAAACAAAGACTATACAGATGATAAACTAGAGCTCAGTAACAACGCAGACACAAATGTTGGTGTGAGGATAACGTTTTATATACTGTAGATGAGTCTGTGAGGGGTTGTAAGTGTGATCATACTGTAGGTCTGGTGACCTTGGCAGTGGATTGATTGTCTATTCAAAATGAAGTATCTGTTTGTTTGGGTGATACGACTTTTGGCCAGAAATTGGACGAATATTTTGTTTGCTCTGCAATTAAGATCTCAACAAGAAGAAAATGGAATAGTTCAGTTTATACATTTACATAGACATGTACAATTGATGAAAAGTTTACAGTCCCGTTTAGGTTTACAACAACAAAACATTGAAATTACAACAACAAAAATGGTGTTTCAGGAATAAATTATTGGAATTAATTAATAAATAAATAAATAAATAAATAAATACTGAAGTATCTATAACACCTTTTGTTATGTTCATTGAGATGCTTCAACAACTTGATTTGAGTCCGCCTGTGCGTATTTGACTTACATAAGTAGGAAAAGGCACACTCCTGTCTACATAAGGCCTCACAGTAGAGGGTGTATGTCAGTGTGAAAATAAAGCCATTAGGTCGATAGAATTATCCGTAGAACTGCGAAACAGCATATCAATCATTCCCAATCATTCTCAAATTGAGATCTCGAACAAACAACAGTCTACACCGATCTGTCTGCCTAGACAAGCTGAGTAAATAGGGATGGAGTCTATGGGCAGGCAGGCAAATAAGAACCTAGCGGCACTATAAATGAGATCCAGAATTCCCCTGTGGAAAAGAGAGAGACTTACAGAAAGACAGTCATTACTGAACATTCCACCAATCAGGCCTCTACGGTAGAGTCATTCCATTCCATTCCATTCCATTCCATCCAGGCCATTCCGCAATAAACAGCACATAACAGCCTGTTGGGAATTTGCCCCTAAGCCCCTAACCCTGAAGGACTCTTAGTCTATGAGAAGCAAAATCCTCTGACTATTTGGACACAATTCCCATGTAATGTGTGAAGGAAATCAGGCAATTTATTACAACCATCCCTACAATCAAACACGGTGGTGGCAGCATGATGCTGTGGAGATGTTTATATATACAGTATAGAGAGAGAGAACGGCAAAATGGATACAGAAAAATTAAGAGCTATCCTGAGTGAAAACCTTCTCCAGAGTGCTCAGGATCTCAGGCTGAGGTGAAGGTTTGCATTTCAACAAGATGACCCTAAGCACACTGCTAAGAACAACTCTGCGAGAGTCCTGGAGTGGCAAAGCCAGAGTCTGGACCTGAATCCAACAGACCTTCTCTGGAGACAGGGAAAATGGCTGTGCACCAGCGTCGGGCAGCATTGGCTTAACCTGGTTAAGCTTGAATAATTCTGGAGAAAAAGAATGGAAGAAATTTCCAAAAGCAACATGTGAAAATTTGTAGCATCATTCACAATCAGACTTGAGGCGGTCATGGCTGCCAAAGGTGCTTTAACCAAGTACTGAGTGGTGGGTCTGAATACTTATGTAAATGGGAGATTTTATTTCATTATTCTAGACATTAACAAAACACAGCAGACACCTTTTTAACTCATTGTGGAGTGTTGTGTGTAGAATTAAAAAGGTTTTAATCCATTTTAAGACGAGTGTGGAACAGAACAAAATATGGGGAAACTTTAAAAGGTATGAAAACTTTCTGTCTGCACTGTAGACCAGAAATATACATCTTATATATAACAATACGATAACACATTACATAATAACACTGCTTTATCGCTTGTACTTTATATACAGTTACAAATCCATAACGAATACATTTTTAAAAAATAAAATGTAAAATGTACCTGAGACCTGTATATGAGTGAATCCTAATTGCAGGCAAAGCAAGAATATAAATAAATAAATAAATAAAAGTCTGTCCAGGTTCTTTTTGCAGTTTTCTGAGAAAGGGTAGGCAGTTATTCCTTAAACTGTCTGTAATAAAATGATGATTGGGTAAAACAAGGAACGAGGGTTTTCAAAAGAGAGACCAGATGGAAACTAGATGAGACACTGGAAACACTGAAGTCTCGTCTGGGTTACCGCAGTTTGTTCGTCAGCTTGTTAACGCAATAAATGACTATGGAAAATCTACTACTGTATACCAGGGCACAAGTTTCTGATCAAGTCCTCAGAGACAACGGCGTCTGGTAGACAAACATACTCCCTTGAGACACCCCTTATTTATTTATCAGCAACCTCATTTCCCCTCTCGTCTGTTCAAACCACTCAGCATTCAGCATCACCAGTATACTCATCACCTGCCTGATCATCTGTCATCATCTGCACCTGTTTCTCACTGGCTCATGCCATAAGTTAGATGCTTTTTTAATGCTTGAATGGTTCATAGGGCACTGTGTGGCTTGACAAACAAAAACAGTCCTCTGAAACTGCTCAGGTACTGAAAATGAGAGAGAAAAATGTCCTTTAGGAAGCCTGGAGAGCTTCCTTAAGACATCCACACAAAAAAATCCAAGAAAGTCTTCTTCTCTGAGAGCAGACTATGAAGAAATGATGGTGGGTCTAAACTTTTGCACAGAATTGTACATATACACAAACATTCAGTCGTTAAAAAGACTTTTCTGAAACCACTCTTGTCCAGGTGGGCTATTATTTGGTGTGATGTTCCAAGGAAACAAAACATGCTGGAATACTAGACCGCACTGGCATAGAGGGAGTTCAGTGGCTGAATGCTGAACTACATTTTGCTCATACACCGCCCTTGGTAAGAAGCCTTCCTATTCCTCTGGGAAGTGCACACAGTACCCAGAGTCAATTTCCTGTCTGGCTCTATCTACTTGGTCATTGGTTTATGGATGGTAACCTGAACTGAAGCTGACTTACACCCCCAATTTTCCCATGAATGACTTCCATAATAGTGCACGTAATGTATACCAGGGCCCTTTATTGGACACCATAATGCTTGGCAAGCATAATATCTGAATATGTGTTGTAATAAGAGTTGTGCTCAACATAAGGTTCGAATGATGTCATTTCAGACCTCTGCACGTTCAAATCTATGTCCCTCTTTGGTTACCAACAAGCTACAAATCTGTGGACACTTTTGGGAAATGCTGTACATGAACTGCAAGATTACAGATTTCAGCAAATTTCTTGTACAGTACATGCAACCTAACTCATTTAAAAGTAAGAAGTGCTTCTGGTGAGCAGTGAAATAGAGCAGGGTAGTTATGCAAGGCTTGGCTGATAACTCTGTCCCAGTCGTGGTTGCGACAAAACCTGATTTAGGAAGGATTGTGTCTGTGGTTTCTGGTTTTGTGTTGCTTGGGTGAGACAGAGTATCAACTTTAGTGTTCTTGATCCTTGGGTGGTTATGTGATAATAAATTGACATTGTGTGAAAAACCGTCCCCACTGGGCTTGTCTGGTTTTGAGCCCTGATTAACTATGTCATAATTCCTCTTTGCAAGTGCGAGTTTGTAAGAGATTGCGACAGGGACTTACTGAAGATCCATGACTCTAAATCTCTAGGGTGTTTTTCAAGCAAAGTTTTTCAAGATTCTCTTTAGGGATCCTTCCCTTCGATTTGCTATTGGCTGGTCTGTAACAGGCAGGTCCGCCTTGGGGCATTTGACTGAAATTGATGTTATGGTGAAGACAGGATGCATGGTGCGATAACCTTGAGGTTGATGAAAACTTACTTAAATTTTTCTCCCAAAAGATTACGGGGTTGTGCCCAAGGGTATAAGGGTGAAAAAATAAAAATAAAAATTTCATAGCAAAATTAATGTCCGCATGTATTTGCACCTGCTTCCTTCCACAATAGTTATCTAAATGTGCATGTATTGTTTAGACTAAATTATGTAATATAATATAATAATCCTGAACACATGAGGCTCTTGGTGCCCACCCCGTCCCAGAACATGGACGGTGGCCTTTAAATTTTAGGGCTTATAATTTGGTTTGATATAGGATGATTTTGGATATTTTGGGACACACAGAAATCAGGACAGCAGCTTTTATTTTCTCCTCTAGTGACGGTGAAAGTGCAAATTTAATGTATGATTTTATATGATATAATTTGCTTTAAACGCAAGCTGACGCCAAACTCTTGGGGTAGGAAAGCTGACATACTGTATGCATAGGTTATTATTGTCAGAAATTTATACAATTATCATATTCGTAATAGTCCCATCCAAGGGAACATCATTGGAACATCAAAGTACAGTTTTTTTGCTATACACTGTGAATAGATGCAAATTTGATCTATTCTCTAGATGTGTTGAACAACTTAAAACATGGCCGCAAAAACACATTAGCTACAGACAGGATGTAAAGCGAATTACACGTAATATTTGCTTACTTATCACTGCATAAAGCCAGAGGTCTGCTGACATCACCAAACTGTTGCATGTTTTGATGCTTTCTCAGGCTTGTGTCACTGTCTACTGGGTGATGTCTGTAATGTTCAGTTCCATCATTAAAAAGGTTAGTGAGCTTGCTCCAGAGGAAGCCAGGCAAGCACAAGCCATGACACACTGCCTCCACCATGCTTGACCAGTACGCTTATCTGTTTAGCATCATGAGCAGATCATTTTCTCAATGTGCTGGCCTTTCCATCACTTTGGTAGAGGTTAATAATATTCGTGGCTTGCTTTGCTCCAAATGACAGTTCTTCATGAACCAAGAGCTCAAACCTAAAAGTTGTTTCAACAGCTTTTTAACGTAATTAAAAACATATAGATGCAAATATCAGAAGACTAAAGGGGGAATTCTGCTCTATCGCCTCATAGTCATTGTTTGTTTTTTGATCTTTCAATCTTCTTTCAATCTTTCAACGTCTTCAAAAACAAAAGAATTGGACTTGCTGTTCAAATATTTGAAAGACAAAAGTAGTTCACATACTGTATATGCACATATTTCAAAACCACATCTTACAGGGACAGGTCCTCGCCATGCCACCAGAGGGCACCCGCTTCTGAATGCTAATATCACTTCTTCTGTTATCACCTACTTCCTGTTTGTCAACCACTAAAGCACATGGCGATACATGCTAAACGCAAAGCATCATTTTATGCTCACATTTGATGATGCTTGAGCAATTATTCCCATTTGCCTTATTGTGTCTGAATTTGTATACGGTTCTGGAAATATTGTGATTAATCATGTTAGACCCTTGCCGCGCACTCTCACTATTTGCAGCTTGGTTTTTGGAAAGTATTAGGTATTGGCCTGTTTATTTATTTAGCCTTCTTTATTTT
This sequence comes from Clarias batrachus, assembly GCA_003987875.1. Classification (NCBI taxonomy): domain Eukaryota; kingdom Metazoa; phylum Chordata; class Actinopteri; order Siluriformes; family Clariidae; genus Clarias; species Clarias batrachus. The sequence continues at coordinate 155,204 of QMIH01000130.1, forward strand.
GGACATTCCTGTTCCTATACGTCATGTGAGTCAATCCTGATTATTTCCTTGTGTGGTACAGTAGGAAAAAGAAAGCTTCACCTGTTAGCAGGGATTCAGCTGAGGAATGCGACCTCAGCCATTACGTAATCGGGACAACTACTGTACTACATCCAGGTTTGAGCATGAATCACCTTATTTACCACCTGAACGTGAGGAGGAAAGTCAGTTCTAACCTCGTATTTTCCAGCCTGATACATGTGATGGTTCATCAAGGGTTTCATCATGCATTGCTCTTTTCTTTTCTCTCTCTGTTTACCCCACAGTTGTGGAGAAATTGAGATTGGTGTTGTCTTTATTCAATGGAAGAACAATGTTCATTCAGCTGATGCTAAAACAAACTTTCTTTGCTACAACAAACCTTCTTTTTCGAATCGGAAAATGGATTGACCGTCCCATTTCAGGGATGGATGATGTTGAGAGACTTCTAAATGGTCTGAAGCACTAATAGTTAGAACTTGTGTGAAAATGCTATAAACTATGTTTCACAAGAATGTATATATAAGATATGTATATATATATATATATATATATATATATATATATATATATACAGTACTGTAGTATAGTCGCATTGTGTGCAAATAATTCACACATTATAATAATTTTGGCATATTGGCATAAATACTTTCCTTAGAGCACACTAATCATGTCCCTTCCTTGAGATATAGCCCAGGAAATTTGTTCCCAAAGTTCAGCATTGCTCTTTAATGACTCTCCTGGGAGATGAAGGAGTACTGAAGACAACAACTGCTATCAGTGAGTACAATCTAGTCTAGTTAATCTAGAGCATACTGAGAATTCTTGGATGTACAGTACCAGTCAAGTTTGGATACCTTTTAAAAGTTCATATGACCATCCAAGGAAAGACAGACCAAGGCTTACTTCTGCTGCAGAAGAGAAGTTCATTTAGAGTCTCATAAATCACCAATTAACACAACACCTCAGATTAGAGCTGTTATGAAGGATTTACAGATGATAAGTAGCAGTTAGCAGATACATCTCAATATCAACTGATCACATGAGATTACTGCTTATTTTGTATGCCTTCAGCATTGTAGAAAGAAACACAAATCAGGAAAGACCACTGAAATAGTGGTCTTTAACCAGTGGTGTATGGGTATATACCCTAGATGGATCTCTTTTAACAGAACAAAATGTAATCATGTGTATTAGCCCACTATAAATGAGCAAACTCTTGGTGAAACCCTGCAACAAATATAGTATGCTCCAAAATATACAGTACTAAAACTTTGAGACACACGTGTCCCAGGAGTGAAATAGAAGTTATGGAGTGCAGTTCTTGGAAATGGGTCTCTTGCCAGAGGGAAAACGTTTTCATAGTTGAGTATTATTTCCGCTCATATGGAGGCGGTCGTGAATGGGGACCGAAAAGGTGACAGAGCAATTCCTTCCCATACCCGTCCCATTCACCCGATCTTACACCACCTGATGCCTACCTGTGGGGAATGTTAAAGGAGAGTGTGTTTAACTGTGAAGCTCCGCCAAGACCTGTGCCAACATCATGCGAGCTAATCATCTCCTTCTGCAATAGTGTGTACAATATGTTAGTTTCTTTCTGGAGAAATAAACTCACAGATGGCAACAAAGTAAAATGCATATAACCAAGATACACTCATTCTAATATCTTACCTGCAAAACCTGGGTTTGTAGGGGGAAAAACCATGCATTGATTGCCGAGGCATCAACTCAGTCATTGTGAAGTATAGGTGCATTTTCCTGATTTCCTGACTTTCAGCACATGAACAAGTTAGGGGATGCAGATGTTTTTTTCTTATAGACTTTACTGATTACAATCTCTCCTCACTATAAACAATTGGTCACGCCATACACAGTACTGTATGGGCTAGATAATGTACCTTTAGACACCCAATCCTTCAACAATGACATTCTCAAGAGAATTACTAAATTGTTTTAAGATTATTACAATTTAAATTGCTTTGATCATATCACTAGAGTGCACCAGTCAATATCTGCTCCTCAAAAATGGCAAGAAAACGACACCAACAAGTTTAAGACACCCACGAATCCAAGGCATATTTATACCTGGGAAAACAAATTGTGGAGATCAACAATGGCCCAGCACATAAGGCAGTTAATCAGAACCAGCAGCATCTTCACTCAGTCACACACCAGTTAGTAGGAATCTATCTACAGGTCTACTGGGAACTTTTCCCCATGGTGTCACATCACCCCTTTTGAGATTTTATATCTCTCCAAGGTTTACACAGAAAGTGCCTAGATGATTTTCAGAGATGTATTCCACCATTATTGTCTATGAGAGGACATCATCACAATCCAGTCAATTTAGTTTATCTCACGGCTTTGAAAAGCATTTTGTCATCTATTAAACATCAATGCCAATCTTTCCTCTGGCTACCACCCACATTCTAAAGGCCATGTCAAATGCTTGAATCAAGAAATTGCTCAGAAAATACTCCAGCCAAAATGAAAAGGATTTGTTCCTTTCATGGGCAGAACAAGCAGATAATTCATTGATGCACATCCACAGGACTTACCCCCCTTTATAGTGTGCTTTCTGCTAACATCCCCCACTGTCCCCATGGTCCTTAGAACCCTCCAAAAACATTGGTTAATTGATGTATGCAAAATAGCAGGAAGCAGACCTGGGAGGCTGAACACGTTGGCCTCCAGAGGGCTATTTGTCAAGAAAAGATCCAGAATGATAAAATATATAAAGCTGCAACATCAGTTTGACTATCCACAACCATCTAAGTATTATGAAATTCCAGTCCCTGATTTACTAGTCCAATTAGTATTGTTACACAAATCAATCCTGTTTTCTGCCATTTATATCCATGCCACCCAGTTACACAATAATACCCACATTCAGTGTCTCCTCAAACCTGTTTATCATTGTGAGCTCAACCAGGTCACTGGAGCGGCTCACATTCAAGTAAGGGTGGCGGGGGGTGGTTTTCTTTCAGTCTCCTTTTCAGTGCCGCTTAATTGGGTTAAGGTCTGGTTATTGATTTCAGCCAGTCTAAAACCTAATGACGTCTGTTATTGTGTTGGCGGTGTGTTTTGGTTCGTTGCCTTGCAGCATTATGTTCGTCTCTCTAAGTTGCATTTGGCAACCAGAATATTTCTGTAAACTTCTAAATTATTGCTGCTGCTTCCATCATGATATCCATCATCAATAACGATTAGTGACCCTCATCCAGAAGCAGCCATGCAGGCAAAGTCATGACACTACCACCGCCGTACTTGGCCAATTAGCTTGTCTGAGCAGATTCTTTCTTTTGGCACTTTGGTAGAGGTTAATCTTGGTTGTAGAACTTTTGTGTCCAGGTTTTTTTTTTTTTTTTTTTTGCAAATTCCAATCTGACCTATTCTTATGCTGATTTTTTTGTTGTTGTTGCTGTAATGGCTATGCTCAGTGATTGTGCAATTGCTCTACTTTATTTCCCCTTTTTTCTCAGCTTCAGCCATATTGCTGGTCTTCATGGTGGTTTTTCCTTGTTAACAAAAAAATGCAAAAAAAAAAAAAAATGCAAAAAAAAGATTGTATCTATTTTATATGTTTAGAGCTATACATTGTTTAAACAAGCAACCTACAGTATATTATACTGTATCCATATTTACTGAAACCTATTTATTGAAATTATGTAGGTTCAAACAAATAGTAATGTGCTAAGATGTTTAATGCATCCAGATGTAATTTGCCATGCCTGTTTGTAGCTCTTGTCGAGAGTATAATATAAATGTTGCTTTTACAGCAAACAATTAAAAAGAAAATAATTATCCATATGTGTAGCTGATAGCACAGATCAGTTACTGGCCTGAATCTAGAAATGTCTATATCATTGAGCCCTTGATATTTAAATTTATTCCACATTTGGAACGCAGAAAACATGCAGGTTGTTGAAGCATGTGTTGCAGTTTCTTTATAACACTGTTTGAGATTTTTTAAAAAAAACTCTGGGAAATGTCTTCCAAGAAACATTTACTAGAAGTGAAAAAGATGGTGAAAGAGTTGGCTGTGCTCATGCCCTTAGCTCTTAGAGGCCACAGTGAAACTTGAGCCCTCCTCAGAGCAAATCCCACCATGCCCCCCCCCCTCCCACCCACCCAAATGGTGACAGGACACTTTACGAGGTGCAGCTTCTTGCTAGGTGGCCCCCCTCTCTTTCAACCGGTTCCATGTGCAGAAGGAATACTAAAAACTTCTATACACCTCATTGTATTTCCCTTCCAAATGGTAGTAATAATTAAAAGAAAATTGGAAATTTTACTGTAGCATCCAAGAAAGTCACATTACTCCAGTTAAGTTTATGAAAAGTTCCCAGAATCTCAGAATTATTAGGAAAGAAATTACGGTTAGTGCATTGATGCTGACTTGCGACTAAATCCCAGTGCAGCTGTTTCCAGCAGTATGCCAGTTGGCACTTCCTCTGGGCCACGAAATTTATTTGCATCTTTTATGTAACAAACAGCTGCTTGGTACACGGGGTACTCTCACAGCCATGGGCTTGTCAGTTATGTGCCATACAACCTAAATGAATCTGGTTTGCCTGATGATAATTGACTTGACCGGGTCTCCAGGGACTCGTATAACGAATTTCACATGAGCAAATAGAGCATTATAACACCCTATGATATAGGGAAAGTGATTTAATCAACAAGAAATACCCCTAAAGTCCTTGGATTTTGATTTAGGTGCAGATTTGCATTCCTCATGTGTAGTAAAGTGTATTTTGCTTTAAAATATATTTTAATTACTGCACTATTCATAGCAGTTGATGAATAGCATGCTTTCAGTGGAACAAACATTAACACAGACTAATATTGACAGCAGGGCGGCACGGTGGCTTAGTGGTTAGCACCGCTGCCTTGCACCTCCAGGGTCCAGGTTTGATTTCCTCCTCGGGCCTGTGTGCATGCAGTTTGCATCATCTCCACTTGATTGATGGGCTTCCTCTGGGTTCTCTGGTTTCCTCCTTCATGCAGATTACGTTAATTGGTGTTCCCAAATTGCCCGTAGTGAGTGATCTGCGATGGATTGGGACCCTGTCCAGGGTGTACCCTAAGTCCTCTGGAATAAGCTTCAGGTCGCCCATGACCCTGTATACAGAATGAAGCAGTATTGATGATGAGAGATTTATTTAAACGGCTAAATATTCAGCATAATTTGGCTACTTAATGAAAATCTTAGGCTTGAAATGTTACTTATATCATTAACCAGTTATATACCCATATACCCGTTAACATTTCTATGTATACTTGAAACTTGGGGGTTTTGTTCAGGATTATAGCAGGAACAGTACTTTAGAATACAATAAATAAATAAATAAATAAATAAATATAAAAACTGCACCCAGAGGATAAAATTAAGTGCTAATCTAGTGATTGGACCACACCCACATTCAGTGACATGCATCAACACAGCCAGTGATGTGCAAGTTAACCTGATCTGCATGCCAGCTATTGGAGCCTTGATGCTTGAAGAAAGGAGCATTTGTAGGATATTTTGCCTTTTGAGCACATTTTAGCAATGTTGCCAGTGGACCCGTTGCTCCAGTTGATACACGTGTGATGAAACGAATTGAAACGGCACGTCTGGTAGTAATGTCTGGACCATTATCATGTGTCCTGTGAGCTCACAGATAGCGCAGAGACAGGGATATTTCAGGGATGTTACAGGGATACAAGTTGTCTGCGGTCAAATAAAGACTGGAGTCCCAAGCTTTCATCAAGTCTTTAATTTACCACTATCTTTGTCTTTTTTTCCTCATGTTCTTTTTTTATATTCTTAAACAGGATGATACTATAAGTCCCTGACATAGAAAACTAACACGAGGATGTATTTTTGATGGACATTTTTGAAGCGCTTCTGTTAGTTGCTCTGGATTATGCATCTGCTAAATATTATGTTTAACATAGTGAAACTGTGTTGTGAGGTTAAGTATTTGTGACATCATAAAAACGATACAAGGGGAGTTCAAATCGAACGAGATTTGGAATGACATTTCATCGAGCACAGTACGGTGATGAGACTCTTAGCTGCAATAAAAAATTCGAACATCGCAAACATTAAAAAGCAAGCCGGACATCCGTGAAAAGCGATCCCAGCGGAAGTGGCTCAGAGCCCTCTGCAGACGTTCCTATGAACATTCAGCAAGTCTAATGCCAAATCATTGAAAATTGACAGATAACTTGTCGCCAAGTTGCACAAGAGACGCGTTTATCTGTGGAAACTGTACACACAATCGTTCACCAACACCAACTGCACGTTACAGGAACTCAGCTAGGAGTTATTGCCACATCCCCTGTACAGTCCTGACCTCGCTCCAAGCAATATCCACATGTTTGGTCCATTAAAGGAGTTCCTGGGAGGCCAGCGGTTCAAATATAAAGCAAGAAGTTCGATCAAGGCTCCAGTGTAACTGTGTTCTGTTATTTTGCACAAACAAAAGTCTCGGTTTGACTTGAACGCTCCTCGTACATTTGCAGAATCATTATAGGCAATGATATTTTTTGGTACATACTGTGTTCGTCCATCCATCCACCATCTACATTGCTTATCATGTATGGAACTGCTAATCAATCTAATCATCATGTCTTTGGATTGTAGGGTGAAAACTGGCATACTGAGCAGAAACCCACCAAGCACAGGAAGAGCATGCAAAGTCAGAATCGTGGCGATTACAGCAATATTTGATTATTGACCGCACAAAGATGCTGCATCTTATAAATACTGTAAAGTAGCACTAGAGATCACCAAAGTTGAAAGAGTTCATCCGCCCTACACTGTAGGTGTTCCAAGTACTTAATGTGCATTATGCAATCAGTGCAAAAGTCTTCTTTTATACAGTATATGCAGGTTTGTGTCATATAATAAATCGTCTGAAATGTTGTGAGAGTGTATCTAAGAACTTGTCTTAATCAGGTCCTGTCTTTGTACCCTGTAATGTGAGCACTCTCTTGAGCCGCTGGTCGAATGTCAGGTTTCTCTGACCTAAATAATCATCAGGCACTCCGGAGATTTAAATGTACATGGACAAAAATGGTGTTGAAACGTGCACACACACACACACACACACACACACACACACACACACACACACACACACACACACACACACACACACACACCTAACAAATAGGAGGTAATGAGATGTGGAGATTTGATCGCCACTTTGTCAAAACTGTTAACACCTGATTGGCTGACGTGTATTCTATTACAGATGTGACACTCGGAGACAGTGTAGGTAAGGTTATTTGCGTTTGGCTGCACATGTGCGCTGCATTAGTATCATCCTGCTGGAAGTGCCGGTTTCACTCACGGTCTAAGACTAAACTTTTCATAATCAACGATTCGTTTTCGACGGCATGGTGATGTAGTGGTTAGCACCGTGGCCTTGCACCTTCAGGGTCTGTGTGCATGGAGTTTGCATGTTCTTCCTGTGTTTGGTGGGTTTACTGTTGATGTTGCAGGATGTACGCATCTCATAACTCTGTATACAGGATAAAGTGGTATAGATGATGAGTAAATGAGAATGATTAGTTTTCTCGAAATGGCATACAGCACCATTTACAGTATGAACAAAAATAAGCAAGATTTGGGTTCTTTTGGGTTCCAGGTTCATACTAATGACAAGATCACTTCACAAACCTCGATTACTAAAGCGGCATCCATAATTATCGGTACCTTTCATGAAAATCATCAAACATGAAGTGAAAACGAATAATGCATGCCATACGGTAAGTGATATTTTGATGTCAGAATTGGTGGGTTTCCTCCGGGTACTCTGGTTTCCTCCTACATTTCAAAGACTTGCAGATTAAGCGCGTTTCAATTTGTCCATAATGTGTGAATGAGATTGAGTGTGAACAAAGATTATAACAGCAATAAAATATAAAAAAGAAGAACTGCTGCTTGCATTTATCAAGGAAACTGGAATAAGTAGTCAAGTCATGGTGGGTGAGTGAGGTCAGGCAGATGACTGAGTATAGTTTCCATCTTCTTTCCAGCAGCGTTGTGGAAAAGCCTTTGGTGGTTTCAGTAGCAAACAGCCGCAGTTGCTGTGTTTTCCACTCGTAGCTGGATGAGCTCAGACCACCACCGCTCTGTTTGTATTTGCCAGTCTGAACATAGCTCAGAGCTCATAGCATGCACTTGTGGGAGGCTGCGGTGGCCAACCAGTGAAGTGATCCATAACTGCTCCTTAACATACTATTGCTTCTGGCCTCAGCCTCTGTACGGTCCATACCACCAATGCATTCAAAATGTATAGCAAAATGTACAGCTAAAATCTTGGAACTTATCGACAACATGAAAAAAAAAAGGTATGAAAAGCAAAGAAGATGTTTTCCTAAGACGATACACTATTGACCAATCCCAAAGGTTTTCGTACAGAAGATAAACAATCAAGGATGGTTACATGATTTGTTATAGTACGTTTATTTGTGCACAGAATTTCACAATTGCTTCTTCTTCCATCTCGGAAAAAAAAATGGCATCAAGTTTAAAAATAAGCTTTAGTTTTGTGAAATAACAGTCAATTTTTATCACCCAGTTTCTTTTAATGGCCTCACTGAAAATAAGACCATGGTCAAAGATAAGTTATAATGGCTGGCAATCAGACTAAGTGGTCAGAAAAAAAAAGATGACCAATTTGAACCGAGGCTAAAATGGTTCCTGCCAAACAACCATAGTTTACACAGATTAAACCACGTCTCATTAGGAGAACGGAGTGGAGAGGACAGAGTAACAAAAGGTGCATGTGTGTGTGTGTGTCTGTCTGTGTTTGTGTTTTGTTAACAAGACAGCAAATGGGACCACATTAACAGGGAAAAAAAGCACAATTCATGCCCTGATGGAGTGCATGTGTATCTGAAGACATGGAGGTGGTGCTTATTTTTGTTCATTTTTATGCTGCTTTGCAAAACAAAGATTGCATATACTGACAGACTTGATAATTATATATTATTTTTAGAAGAACTAAAATACAATTGGGCGGCATGGTGGTGTAGTGGTTAGCACTGTCGTCTTGCACCTCCAGGGTTGGGGTTTGATTCCTGCCTCAGGGTTGGTCTACATAGAGTTTGCATGTTCTCCCCTTGCTTGGTGGGTTTCCTCCGGGTACTACGGTTTCCTCCCACAGTCCAAAGACAAGTGGATTAGGCTAAGTCGTGTTCCCAAATTGCCCGTAGTGTGTGAATGAGCATGTGATTGTGTATGTACAGTACATACCAAAAGTTTGGACATACCTTCTCTTTCAAAGAGGTTGAATTTGTATTATGGCAAGAAAACAGCAGCTAAGTAAAGAAAAACAAGTGGCCATCATTACTTTAAGAAATGAAGGTCAGTCAGTCCGAAAAATTGGGAAAACTTTGAAAGTGACCCCAAGTGCAGTTACAAAAGCCATCAAGCGCTACAAAGAAACTGGCTCACAAGCGGACCGCCCCAGGAAAGGAAGACCAAGAGTCACCTCTGCTGCGGAGGAGAAGTTCATCCGAGTCACCAGCCTCAGAAATCGGCGGTTAACAGCAGCTCAGATCAGAGAGCAGGTCAATGCCACACAGAGTTCTAGCAGCAGACACATCTCTAGAACAACTGTTAAGAGGAGACTGTGTGAATCAGGCCTTCATGCTAGAATATCTGCTAGGAAACCACTGCTAAGGACAGGCAACAAGCAGAAGAGACGCGTTTGGGCTAAAGAACACAATAAAGAACACAATAAAGAACACAATAAAGAAAACTCTTTGAATGAGAAGGTGTGTCCAAACTTTTGGTCTGTATTGTATGTGTGTGTGCCCTGCAATGGATTGGCACCCTGTCCAAGGTGTAGCCCGCCTTGTGCACAACGTTTTCAGGAATAGGCTCCAGGCCCCCTGCAACCCCGTATCATCATCATCATCCCTTAGACAGTGTTGAGGCGAGTCTGAAGACGTGTCTGATGCGCCCCTGCGGGTCCTCTCATGTAATTGCTTTCCAAGATAAGCGATCCAGGGCTGCTTGTATCACACCTACCAGGTTGAGTCTTCGATTCTTCAGGAATGGTGACCATTGGAAACACCAATTAGTCTAATCTGCATGTGGGAGGAAACTGGAGAAAACCCAACAAGCACGGGAAAAATACGCAAACTCCATGCACACAGACCCGAGGCGGGAATCAAACACAAGACCTGTTGTCAATAATAATGATAAAAGAAGTCCAAAGCAAAGATCAAAAAGATCAAAGCAAGATTTTTAAAAAATCAACAATTTAGCAAGTCATGGTGGGGGGTCACACAATGGATTAGAGACCCTTATCAAAAAAGGAAAAGACAAGAATTTGTCTGGGTCTGAGCACTTTGGTAACGTACAGTACTAATGTACAGACGTGGCCAATAAATTTGAGAATGGCACGAATATTAATTTTCACAAAGTTTGCTTCTTCAGCATTTTTAGATCTGTTTGTCAGATGTCACTATGGTCTACTGAACTACTGTATAATTACAAATATTTCAAGTGTCAAAGGCTTTTATTGACAGTTACATAAAGTTTATGCAAAGAGTCAATATCTGCAGCGTCGACCTTCTTTTTCAAGACCTCTGCAATTTGCCCTGGCATGTCGTCAATCACCTTCTGGGCCACACCCTGACTGATGGCAGCCCATTCTTGCATAATCAATGTGAGTTTTTGTTTGTTCACCTGCCTCAATGGGATTAAGGTCTGGAGAGTTTCCTGGTCTTGGAACCAAAACGATGCTGTGCTTCTCATTTCACTTAGTGTCACTGTTGCCTTATGGAAAGGTGTTGCATCATGCTGGAAAAGGCCTTGGTCATTATCAAAATGTTCTGGGTTTAATTGGGTGGATGTTTTCATATCATTCTTTACTCATGGCTGTGTTCTTATGCAAAATTGTGCGTGAGCCCACTCCCTTGGCTGAGAAGCAACACCACACATGAATGATCTCAGAATGCTGTGCTCTCGGCATGACACAGGACCAATGCTAGCATTTACTTTTTTCTTCTCCCTTCTCCGGACCTCCTTTTAAAGCTTCCAATCTATTCTAACTCAATCAGCCCGACAGAGTGATATCCAGCCTTGTCCTCGTCAATGCTGACCTGTGTTAACAAGAGAATTACTGACACGATGTCAGCTGGTCCTTCTTGTGGCAGTTCATCTTATTGCAATTCATCTGATCGCTCGTCATAACATTCTGGAGGACATGCAAATTGCCATCATAAAAACTGAGGCAGCAGACTTTGAGAAAATGAATGTTTATGTCAAAAACCTTGAGCCATAGCTGTATTATTCAGCAAGGAAATCTCACTGCCACTTGGAAGCTTGTAGCATTCAATTTCTTCAAATTTGGTTTCTTGGTGTGAGGCACTAAGACATGTTGAGAAGATATTGATGCTTAGAAACCTTTCCAGGAAATGAAAGAGAGATTTGCAGATAATCTGGTGTTCATGGTGCACACCACATGCTATCATTCAGAGCTCAATTATGCACTGAAAGAAACTAACCAGTGCCTGGTTTCACTACCCTGGAAAAACGTTTGATTTTTATAAAAATGAATTAATTTAAATAGATTCAACTTATAGCAAATGCAACTTGAAATGGACAAAGTACAGTATTTCGGTACGCTGTAAGTCACAATCCTGGCCAAGAAGGGAGCATACAAAGGAAAACAACGCAATATTAACACCATCCAAAATAAATGCAGTTGCCGTGCAGGAGTACTTTTAGCTATAAGTCAATGAACCTCAAACTAAATGTTAGCTAAAGGTCAGACGTAGTAGTATGTATCTGCTGGAATTCTGCTCGAGCCAAGCATCACTTATTGCAAATATCTCTAACTTAGAAAAACATCATTCAATACGAAAAGAAATTGAACTTGGAGAGATACATGTTGAAACAATGTCATTGCCCCCAAAACATTCCACAGCTGGTGAAGACCAAACATTCTCAACCCATGCATTGAAATAGAATCAAATTTCCATGAATTCTTTGTACTACCAGGATTGAACTTTTTTTTTTTTTTTTATGTTTATATTAATCGGACATGTTAAACCAACATAGTCTTTGGCCCACACTCAGAAACAAAATGATTAAACTCATTCTCAGTGAGAAATAAGGTTCCCTGTCCAGGGTTAAAGAACTCAAGAACTCAACAAATATGGCTCCCAATAGTGGACACAGTTTAGCAAAGAATTTCTTATCAAATTTGTTGGGAGAAAAAAAAATGCATTTTTTTCCAATGTTTATTACCTCTGCACGGACAGGATCATCTTCAACTCTCCTGAGCCACATCGATCTAAGTTCTGTAAATAATACTAAAAATTATTCAGCAAACATACAGTAACTTCAGTCGCTCACTGGATTGCCTGTATCAATTCTAATGCATATCTGAATACAAATACAGCATATTGTAATCAGTCTGTTCTTGTATTTAAGGGTTCCAGGCTGGCCTTATTTAGGGGGCCTAACTAAGGTGATGTGTTTCAGACCTGAGTACTTGTTGATTGACTTTGCGGTGCAAAGTCTTAGTCTGTAGCTTGTTGTCTTTGAAGATACACAATGGCTAAACTGATCAATGACCCAATTGGATATTTAATGGCTAAAGAGCATTGGCGACCTTATTTTCATGCAGGATGGTGTACCACCCCATTTTCTTTTATTGTGTATGCATGTTTAGACCAGCCTTTTCCGGGACATTGGCTGGGACGGTGCAGACCTCATGAATGGCCTTCACAAAGTCAAGATCTCACTCCATGTGATCTTTTTCCTGTAAGGCTATGCAAAGGAGCAGATATGCAGGACAAAGCCTTGCACACTGGAGGACCTGGAGGCATGGATTCAGGAGATTTTCAGCAACATCCCGAATGACTTCCTTTAGAAGACTTCACATTCTGTTTGAGGAAACTTATTGACGCCACTGGTGTCTACATTGAAATGTAAAGATTTTCTTGTGCAATACATGTCCAATTTGTTTCAATAAATTTGTATTGGAAATATCGACTTTATTACCAATTTTCTTGGTAATAATTTTCTTTTCACCTGCTCTTTATTTTTCCACCCATCCCGAGGCACCAAGATGAGGATGGGTTCCCTGTTGAGTCTGGTTCCTCTCAAGGTTTCTTCCTATTGCCATCTCAGGGAGTTTTTCCTTGCCACTGTCGCCGTCACCCTTGGCTTGCTCATGAGGGACAATCTCATTATCTAGTCACATTTTTTCTTACACATATATACATTTCAATAAGTCTTCTTTTCATTTTCTTTTCATTTCTATGAAGCCTGTATGTCTATGCAGAGAGTTTTTCCCCAATGTGTGAGGGGTCACCACTATTGACCAAGAATGGACAAGAAGCCGTTATCATGAAAGGCCACACGACAGGAAGAATTTCAGCCTCATTATATTATATTGAAACTCTATGAGGTCTGTGTTACATCACCAACACATCTCTCACACATCTTGCAACATTGTTTTCAAGGACAGCAAATGCAATGCTACCCAAATGCAATGTTCTTCCATTCATTCTGAATGTGAGTTGATTTGTGACCTACGGGTACAGGTTTTAAGGTGTTGAATCACTGTGTTGATGTAAGGAGAGGGTTCTCTATGACGCACAACCCGAGCTAAATTCTACAAAAATATTTTAGAGGAAGTTTATGATGTCTTATGATCACCGTGTGACTCTGTGCTAAATGTCTGAACATGTGTAAACATGCAGCATGAAAAGATGCAGGTGTTAAAACACCACCGCTGGCGTTTTATTGGAAGTTCAGGGAACATGATTAAATACATAGCATGTTCCAGGGCGATCAAGATCTCGATATGTGGATGCATCTCCAGGGATACACAGCAGCTCAGTCTTGTTGTGATTTAGCTTTAGGTGATGAGCTGCCATCCGTCCTGAGATATAAGCCAGGCATGCTGAGATCTGCGCAGAAATCTTGCTAAAACCAAGCATGGCCATTCTCATTGATGCCAGTCCTTTAATCTTGGGGGGAAAAAATACAATTTACAAGTATTTCTGCCAAGGAATCTTGAGAAAGTTGATATGGACAGAACAGTAAATGAAACACAAGTCAGAATCTCTATTAAAAAGCCAGAGATCAGAGGGGATGTAATTTTCTCATAGAAGGAAAAACAGAAAAGTTTCTTCTAGTTACCATCTACAAATTAATAAATAGTTCAAAATGTAAAAAATATACACAACTTAATAAGTATATTTCATTTCAAGATATAAAAAAAATCAAAGGGATGACCAAACCCAGTAATAACTATTAAATACTATTCAATTTAAAATATAGCCAAATGATCGATGCACAGGAAAAGGGCTGCATTATTATAATTGGACAACTGAACCATTTTGCATTTGCATAATTATTATTATATACATCTCAGAAATTAATATTACTTTTTCTGGACATTTTCCTAGTCTTCTTGACAAAATTGCTGAAACTCTGGGAGAGAAGATTGAGACTGTTGGTGAACAGGAATTTACAAGTCTAGCCGCTCAATCGGGTTAATGTCTGGCCGGCTTTTGATTTTTGATTCTGAAACACTACGGTGTACATCCTTATACATATCCTTAGTATGCTTATTACCATTGTTTTATTCAAGAGTCTCTTGCAGATTAGACTTAACGAATAACTAGAACTTAAAACTTAAGTTTTCTTCTAAGATTGTCCTATATATATATATATATATATACATTTTGGTGCCATTCTCAAGATGATGAGTGATTTTGGGTTGATCATCAAACCCAAGAACCATTTCCAGCATGTTTTTCGAATGAGATTTCATATGGCTCACCATTCTTTCCTAAAGCCCATTTTTGTCTCATGTTTAAGCGATGACTGGCCTGTAAACATCTCCTCCATGGTGATTAGGGGATCTCTTCTACTGCTTACGTTGGTTTGCTTCAATGAATAAGACTTCTTACCCAATCTCTGCTTTAGCCTCCTTATTTCTTCCGAGGAAGATGTTGGATGAGGGGCAAATTTCTTATATAAATAAAAATCGTACAGTGATCAATTGGACAAAATGAAAAACAAAATTAAGGTTTTGGAGTGGCCTAATGGAAGTAAATCCGATAGAGATGCTGTGACAGTACCTTAAAAGACGAGCAAAGACGAGTGGGCCACAATTCCTTCATAGTGAGGTGAAAGACTCACTTCCAGTTCTCACAAACGCTTGTTTGCAGATGCTGCCGCCAAGGATGGCACAAATTGATCACAGTGCACACACACACACACACACACACACACATTTACATATTTACATACTACAGGCAATTTGGGAACACCAATTAGCCTAATCTGCATGTCATTGAACTATGGGAGTTAAAGCCAGAGTATCCAGAGGAAACCCACCAAGCACTGGGGGAACATTCACACCAAACCTAGGTGGGAATTGAACCAAGACCCTGGAGGTGCACAGCGACAGTGCTAACCACTAAGCCTCCATATTACTTCATGTTACAATATGTCAAATTCTTGTTACTATAAAAACAGGACTGTGATACTGGTGTTTTTGGTGGAGTGAACCAGCTTCCGGCAATGTGCATAGAAATATGGCCTAAAGGGCCTAAAAAATCAAGTTAAACCACCACACAGGGCTTCTCTGAATATACAGTATGTAACTTTGCCCTTAAATACTGACAACATTTAGACTCAAATAACTCTGACTATGTCCCAATGCTTCTCTACTAGGAGCTTGAGCCAGAGGATGTGCAAGAGCCATCGAGAAACTTCATGTCTACTCTACAGCAGCATGATAGTGGAACATTGACAAGAATGCAACTACAGGACAACATATTGCCACTAAAGAAATTGAGCCTGGACTTTGTAGGCAAGATCCTTTTCCATTTGATCATGTTATCCTGCTGCCTGTGGAACTCAGCGGAACACTTCTCCCTCAGGAGGAATGTCAGGTGGATCGAGTTATTGTGGCTTATTGTGTATATTGTGGAGTTTGGGGCCACTGAGCCAACATTGACCCAGTCTGGTCCTCCATTTGACTTCAACCTGACTCAAAGTCTATCTGTCTCCAAGGAGTTTGGCCTACAAAAAAGAAATAAAGACTCATTAATTCTCAGATCAGAAGAAGCTGAAGGATATCTAAGGACAGAAACATTCAAAACATGGGAACGTTATACGGAATGTCAAAAGGATCAGAAATTATTCGTGACAGATACTGGCAAGAACTTGCAGAGAGAGAATTTCATGCTTTATCCAAACATGGGCATTTTTCTTCATTCATGCTTAACTTATTTTATTTCATAAATACGTTGAAATCACGTCAGAAACTCAGTTACTTTGAGGTCATTAATCATACTATACATGTACTATAAACCAAATTCTCGTCTGGAGTTATCATCCTTCTCTAGTATTTGAGACTTTTTTTAAGGCCAAATTTCTCGGCACAGGTTAAACTAATATATGAGTGTATTTACTATAAATCATGCGTCAGTAGCTGGTAGATCATGGTCATCATGCTCCACAAATGAACCCATGTGTCACATAATAACACCAATTATGACTCGCTCTGAGAATTGAATGAACAAATTTTGCATTACGTTCATACGAGAGATTTATTTTTTTTAGATTTTGTTGTTGTCGTTGTTGTCTTTTTCAAGTCTGTCTTGACTCAAAAATTGAGGCGCATGTAAGTACATTATGATAGGTCTTGGTGGTTTATAAATTTTCCTGCTCTGCACACTGACTATGAAGTTAATGCCACCCAGAAGGCGAGTACAATTTATGTGAATGGAGCCAAATACCACAACCCTCAATTTGCATTCCAAAGTTCAGCTGTGATTAATTTGAAGCTTCTACACACCCAGGTACAGTATAGCCCTAGGAACTAGCCGTAGAGTTTAATTTGTAATAGATTTACATTTATAGTAAATACACCTTAACTTTGAACTTTGGAATGCATTCTTGCACGGAACGAGGGTTGTGGAATTTGTCCCCAGTTATTTACATCAGGTGACAAACTTCACGTTCTGTGTGCGGAACAAGAAAAAAAATTATAACAACCTATTGTAATCAACTTAATGCACCCTTTAATTTTGATTTAAGACAGACTTGAGTCCCTTTAAGCACAGCACTCGCGTTAAGTATTCATTCCAAAAGGTTAGCTACAGTAAGTCTATTATAAAAGATGAGCTTGTTGAAGTGGAAGAACTAAGGTCTGTTCCTTTATACAGAGACCCTTGGGTGCATCCAGGAACCGCATGACAGATGATATCTCTCAGTTCCTATTCACACAAGTCATTAGCATGCATCCTGTGTGATCGGATCAAAAGTGGACGGCACTGAGGACAGGTGGGAACAGGGTCAAAGGCGCCTTAAGGACGGACGCATTGTAGTCTGATCTCTTAAATCACAGTCAGAAGTGAGCAGACCTGCACGTTTGTATGCGTCAACAGGTAAGAATTAACGGACTGTAATTGTACTTGTAGTCAGAATATCACCATCATTCAAATTATGTCCTGTAAAAAAAAACATTGTCCAATACCACAATCAGCATGTTGTGAGAAAACTAAAGACACGAAAAGATCCTTCTTTTTTTTTGGTGCTTTTTTTGTGGGTACGGTCCACACGGTGTCGATTTGTCTGTCCATCTGTCAGTGTATGTGTGTTTGTTTTGAATGGGAGAACTGCAGAATACCCCATCATCAGTCACATATTTTCGTTCCAATGAGGCAAAAGCGCTGCCTCTTCCTGCCAAATGAAACAGTTCAACATCAAATCAAGCGTCTACACGTGCCAATTTCCAGCTAGAATATAGAATGTAAAAGCCGTACGCAGCTCTTCGACTCCCTCTTGCTCTCTCTGTGGATGGTAAACAGTGACCCTGGCCCTAGAGTGCAGATCTGTATTGTGTCAGTCCCAGTGCTGGATGTGGAGTAATGACTGTGTTTGCTTGGGAAGTAAGTTCAGCAGTTAGGGGAGAGGTTCCACTGCATTTGGTCCGTCATGTAGTGTACATGGTGTCCTCCCATTTGAAACGTAGCATATGGTGTATGTCAGAAAGCCTCCTTAGACATACACTACCGGTCAAAAGTTTGGACACAGCTTCTACTTCCATGCTTTCCTGATTTTTATTTCTTAAAATAATGCTGAAGGCGTCCAAAAAGTTTGCATGTTCTCCCGATGCTTGCTGGGTTTCCTCCAGGTTCTCCAGTTTCCTCCCACAGACATGCAGTGTGTTTTTTTTTTTTGGTGTTCCCAAGTTGCCCATAGTGTGTGTGAGTGTGTGTGTCCTGCGATGGCTGGGGTGTACCCCACCTTGTGCCCCAAGTTTCCTGTGATAGGCTCCAGACCCCCTTTGACAGTGTATACAAGATAAAGTAGTACAAATGATAAGTGAGAGAGAACAGAGTAGAATAAAAGTGGCACGGTGGCTTTTATTCATTAGCACTGTTGCCTTGCACCTCCAGGTTCGATTCCCGCCTCAGGTCTGTGTGCATCTATTAGACAAATTGCCCATAGTGTGTGAATGAGTGTGTGTCTGTGTGTGTGTCCTGCCATGGATTGGCACCGTGTCCAGGGTGTACCCCACCTTGAGCCCTAAGTCTCATGGGATAGGGTCCAGGCCCCCATGACCCCTTATACAAGATAAAGCTGTAACCTGTATGATGAGTGAGTGAGTGAGTGAGTGAGTGAGTGAGTGAGTGAGTGAGTGAGTGAGAATAGAAAAGAATAGAAGGGAGGAGAAAAGGAAATCATCAATGTACAATGTGTAGACCTAAGAATTTTAGCCACAATATGGCCAAGTATTTTTATTTATTATTGTTTTCATCAGCTAAAAATATTCCCCAAAAATGCCATACCTAGATAAAGCATTGCATTTCCATGCAGTGGCAGCATGGTGGCATAGTGGTAAGCAATGTAGTCCTGCACCTTCAGGGTCAAGGGTTCCCGTCACACCTCTGGGGTCTGTGTGCGTGGTGTTTGCATTTTCTCCCCATGCTTGGTGGATTTCCAATCAAAAGACAAAAGACATGCAAATAAGACTAATTGGTATTCCCAAATTGCATGGAGTGTGTGTCCTGTGATGAATTGGCACCCAGTCCAGGGTGTACCCCACCTTGTGAATGAAGTCTCCTGGGATAGGTTCCAGGCTTCCCGTGACCCTATACAGGATAAGTGGTATAGAAAATGAATGAATGCAAAATAGTGCACTGCATGAGGAAATGCTTTTAAGGCAACAACCTAATGCTAAAATTCTATTTAGCAAACACAGACATGCAAAGTGGTACACTGTGGTCCCTCAAACACGCACTCCAACACTGTGAGGAATCTGGAAACGATATAGACCTACTCTTTGGACATAAAAACCGGAGAATCCGGAGGAAACCCACAAAGCACGGGGAGAACATGCAAACTCCATCAAACCCTCGACCCCGGAGGTAGGAGGCCACAGGGCTTACCGTTGAAGTTAAAGCAATGCTAATTTAAAAACACACAAAAAGTCAATGCACAAAGAAAAGAAAAAAACACGACAGAGATTTGCTACTCTGGAAATGTTCTGGGATGGTCGGGGGGGGGGGTCAATGAGCTCGACTTGACCTAGCAACTACATAGACCAGGAAGTATCAATAAACAAGACATTAATCAATATTTCCAAAAGGTAAATGAAAAAACAAATAGCTTCAAAGTCGAAGTTGTGTATTATTACAGAAACAGAATAAAGTCACTTAGCTAATATTAGCAGCAATTCATTTATCCATAGTCTTTGCACCATGAGCTTTGACTTTTTTGTGTTTTTGTTTTGCAGGGTTTTCAATTCAATTCAGTTTTATTTATATAGTGCTTTATGCAAAACTGTGACTTAGTGGTTTGCACTGTTGCCTTGCACCTCCAGGTCCTGGGTTTGATTCCTGTGTCGGGTCTGTGTACGTGGAGTTTGTATGTTCTGCCCATGCTTGATCGGTTTCTTTCAGGTTCTCTGGTTTCCTCTCACAGTCCAAAGACATAATTTGTGTTCCAAAAATAATTATCAGATCTCGGACACTGAATGAATTTGGATAGACTGCTGATTTTTTAAAAACTTTTGGGAGGCCTTAAAGATGTTCTGGCAACCTGTTCAGCAGCTTAAGAGTGGAGACAAGACGATCCACAAGCCTGGATGAAAAATTGCAGGGAAGTCTTCTACTGAGTTCCCCATGTCCAAGTGGACATGCCATGGTTTAGCAGGCACCACCAGAAATCTCTGGTGTTTTGGGATCCATCTTGGTGATTGAGGTTATTATGGGTCTGAAGACCTTATGGGACTGAATGAAACCTTCATATCAAAGCTGCAGGGGTGGACGAACGTCTGCTGAAGTTGTTAGACATTGAGTAAGATCAAGATTTGATGTTACATGTAAGATCTATATTACATGTAGATTAATGATGTTGGATGGTGTATTACAATTTAGGATAAATCACACTCCTTATCTGTGAGGAAATGGCTGTGCCAGAGTTCTAGAAAGAAGACATATAACAGGGCAGGCTGTGTAATGGTGCACCAATGCATTTCTCTTGTTAGAAGTCGTGGGAGTATGATGCTCTAGTCTTCATATTAGAATTTGGAGAAGGGCTTTTTTTGTGGGAGGTATTGCTGGAAAGTTGGGCATCTTTGTGAACAAACTATTCCCTCTGGTTTTACCTTTGCATTAAATTTAAACTTTTTTTAGGTGGACATTGGACTCTTATGTGTTTCATTTTTTTAACTCATTTGTTTTCGTTTGTTTTTTTTTTTGGTTTGATTGATACTGTATGAAGGGCTAACTCTTCACATGGCTACACCTGAAGTCGACCTCTCACACATACCCTTGGTGTTTCACTGTTCAATATCAGCACCTCACCAAGTCCAGCCAAAAATGGTCCGGTCTCTCCAGGTTAAAATGGTGAGTTGAATGACCTTGGGTTCTTATTCACAATCAAAGGAAAATAGAGCAAAAGGAATGGGCCTAAGTATCAGTATGTGGTAATGAAGCACAAGGTCAGTTTACTGGTTAATCTACAGTACATCCATATCAATACTTATGGATCACAAGTTATGGGTAGTTATGCATAGAATAAGGTTGTGAGAACATGTGGTGGACATGAGTTGCCAGGTGTGATTGAGAAAGAAGCTAGAAGGAAGCCTAATGGTCGGTTTTAGCTAGAGATCTATCAGGCATCCCACTGGACTGAACACTGGAGCAGACCCAGACTAGACTGGAGAAATTATATAACACAGATGGCTTGTGGATCCCAAAGGATCCAAAGCTGCAATCTGTGTCTGGGAATAGAAAAGTCAGAGCTTACCTTTTTCAGGCTGTCATCACCACAATTGAACTGGAAACGTTGCAAGAAAATGAATGAATGAATGAATGAATGAATGAATGACCACAACACTGGACTTTTTATAAAAAGATTTTTTTTAAAGTCAACAACACTCAAGCTTCTAGGAATCTGAGAAGTACCTGGTTACATTCGAGTTATCGTTGTCCTCAGAAGTCTTTGGTTTCCTAAGCAGTTTGAAGTGGGTTCTGTCTCTGTTGCTTGACACTACAGTAGGCCTACAGTACTTTATCGTCCTTCAAAGCTGACTTTCCCAGCGCAAATGCATCTTGGCACAGAGCCAGGAGCCCATTAGCGGACAAAAGTGTGTGCTAAGTGGTGCGGGCACTTACCACTACCTTGATTTGTTTGTTTGAGGTGCAGTTTAGCACACTGTCACCATGTGTATTTAATAAAACAAGACAGTTACCTGACGGCAAAGGGTATTATTCATGCAAGAGTTTATTTTTAAAAATTTATGAATAAAAATCGGCTCATTCTGCAAAACGGCAGCCAACGAGTTGGTCCACAAATTTGACCCAGAAAGACATAAAGCCATCTTACTGTAGCTTCCTCCCTGAATCAATCATGCTAAATCAGAAACTGTTAAACACTTTTTTCTACCTCATGGTACGACCTTAAATCTTCTTTTGTCTAGCTCCAGCTGTGACCTGTTCTCCCCCCAACAATCCTCTAATGGTTCTGGTTTCCTCACCACAGCCCAGTCTTGGGCAATGCTGACATACCCGAGTGAGTTGCTACTAATTTATTGCTCTTAAAAAGTTTATTAACTTCAGACATACTTATAATTTTTCCTTTTACTTTCCTTTTCAGTTTTTCCTCATACCGCCTTACTGCCATTCTAATTTTTATCCATGTTATAACATGGATAAAAGTTTACGAGAGGCTGGGATGGGTGGGGCACAAAAGCAGCGAAACAGAAGTTATCTTGGGTATGCTCGTGTGAGGTAAGCGTGGGCAGGACAGACTGATGGGTATGACGAATTTACAGAACATCGGCATCTTCTGCTCCTCCTAATAGGAGAAACCCACCGTACCGAACCCTGGCACTGCTAGTTCAGCGTCATGGGCCGTTCCCTCCTTTTAGGGATGTGTCAAGTAATGGTGGAGTCTGCGGTACAAGTGCAGGCGCGTCGATATTTACTTACTCACTCGCTTCACATCTATACCACTCAGAGGAGGGCAGTTACATTTACTTGAGTAACCTTTGGGAAAAATGTACTTCTATGAGTAGTTTTACCGCACCATACATTTTACTTTTACTTGAGTAGATTTGTGAAGAAAAAACGCTACTCTTACTCCGCTACATTCGGCTACACTCGACTCGTCACTTTTCTATCTAGCAGCTGACTGTTTGACCAATCAGACGCAGCAACAATAATCACATGACTCTGTTTGACCAATCAGCTGCAATAACAAAAACACACCATCTTCAGCCGGTATAAATTCAACCTACCTATGACTCCGCCCTACATACAGCACGCTCACTGCGCATGCGCAAACAAAAGTTTCCGCATCTTTCACTAATTTTGCGGAACGCCCATAAATCCATCCTGCTACTAGTGGGATCTTGCGATTAGTGTACAATCTTGCGGTGAATATAGAACGCTTTTCTCATGTTTGCGTAATTATATGTTAACTTTAATTTGACATATAATGTTATTTTAACACTCAATGAATATATAAGTATATTTCAGTACAGAATTAATCGCCAACACATATGTAGTACATTTTTTATGCAAGCCTAGAATATGATTTATCCCTGGCATTATATACAAAGCATGCTTTGCTGGCAAAAGAACAGGTGTCTTCTCTTTCTGCCAAAACAGACACATGCTTCAGCATAGTATAAATACTGTGTATGTGTATATATGTAATTATTATCATTTTTTATTGTGTTTTTTTTTCTGAATTCTTTTTTACTCTCACTTGAGTAATATTTTGGATGACTACTTTTTACTTCTACTTGAGTAATATTATTTTGAAGTATTATTTTGGTTACTCTACCCACCTCTGATACGACTTTATCCAGGTGGGGTATACCCTGGATGGGGTCGCCAATCCATAGCACAGGAATCCCTGAAAATGCAAGCTGACAGTGCTAACCTCTACGCTGCCATGCTGCCATGTCAATATTTAATATGCATATTAAATACAAAAATGTAGGCATCTCTCTTACCACACATAAAAAATATACTAATTTTTAAGGTAGTATTATGGAATTTAGGTTAAATTTAAGGACTATTTACTTTGTTCGACTGTCTGCGTGAGTGTCATGACTACTGGCCGTGCATGAACTGCCCTCGGGTTGGAGACAAATTGTATCATCAGACAACGCATGTTAGTGGTCTACTGCTACATGCTGCTAAGTGAGATATAAAAGTGATTTAAGATCTTTTCCTCATCTCCCTCACTCCACACAAGATTTATCCATCTGTCAACAAGCCCCTGCTCTCTCACCCCCGGCCAGGCCAGGGACATCTGCTTTCTCTCTTCTCTTTCTACTTTCATTCACTTTTGCTTGTCCTCCCCACTCCAGCACCCTCTGGTCACTCAAATATAGTTCGTTTTCTCTCTCTCTCTCTCTCTCTCTCTCTCTCTCTTTAATCATAGCACACAATCTCCTGTTGTTTAAATATAACACTAAGTGCAGGAAGGATGAAAAAGACATCAAGAAGAATAAACAGAGGGACAAAACAAAAAAAAGGGACCAGAGCCCTGGTATCGGATAGGCGCCGCACTGTGTAGTTTTAAAATCTGCTCCTCCCACTCATCTCTCTCTCTCTCTCTCTCTCTCTCTCTCTCTCTCTCTCTCTCTCTCTCTCTCTCACTCTGCTGTGTCGCAACATCAAATTTAAGTACATTAAGCACGTTACTGGACCGTTTTGCTTCTTTTGAAATAACTCTCTAAAGAAACAGAATTAAATAAATCTAATTTTATAATTAGATGTCCTAAGAAAACAAAAGAATCTTAACATTGCTTAACTGATATGCCTTGCAAAGACTTTTTGCAACATTTACAGCTTTGCCTCATCTCAGATATTTCTCTACGACCTTTGGTTTTAAATCCTGTATTTTCTTCCACTTTTCAACATGAATTTTCTCCAAATCGCCCGAGTTAAACTGAGTATATAGGCAGACAGCAATTTTCAGATCATGACACAGATGGAATTTTATTAAAGAAAAAGAAAAAACACTAGCGATTCCTTTGTAGTTCTCATTATCCTTTTAGAATTTTTTATTTTTATTTTTTTTTTTTTTACTTTGGACAATAATTACTGTCTGACAGTAGTATTTTGCTCTACTCATGTTGCCAGAATAGGATTCGAGTTTCTCCTGCTGGACAGCAATCCCAGAGTGTGAAGCTACCACCACCATGCTTCATGGTAGGAATGGTGGTACCTGGATGCTGGGCTGTTTTTAAACCAGCATTTATTCTCATCCCAAAACAAACTCTTTTAATCTAGGCATGCTTTTATGTCAGCCCTTCTCAGAAGTGGCTTCCTCTCAGTGACTGATAATATTGTTGCGGTCTGCACAGCGAGCTCGGGAATCCTTTCAGTGCTCTGTACACACGAACCCTTGGATGCTTCTCTCACCATCGCCCTTCTTGCCCGAGAGCTCTCGGTTTGGCCCGATCGCTTGTAGATTCTGCGTCGTGCCATATTTTTCCACTTTGTCCTAATGGATTTCACAGTCCTCCACAGGCGGTTCCTTGGTTTCCCTGAGTGAGATCTGATCTGCCGTTTAGCTGCGAGGCCTCCTAAAGTCTGGGATATTTATTGCGCAAGCGTACAATAGGCCACAGGTGGAGGTAAAAAGGCCACAGGTGTATCTTGGTTATTATATATTAAGTGTGAGTGCACGAAAAAGAAAGAAAGATGTAATTACTAGTCCTAATGGTTCTTCAGACTGTTGTTAAAAGGAACATTTTTTAAAAACAATTATGTAATCACTTACAAGTAAACTTTTGAATTAAAAACAATATATATATTTTTTTAACTTTGATGTTGCAATACAGCAAAAACAAAAAATCGCTGGGTGGTAGAGTCGTTTTTTGTGCAAGCCAGGCTCGAGGTGGCCGATTTTCTGCCCCGTTGGTGCCTCTGGGTACGTTTAGCTCTGGGTGTCTGGAACAGATGGGGAGGCAAAGCAAAAGGAAATGTCAGTGGCTAATTCACAAGGCTGTTCTACTATCACCCCTACCTCATCAATCACAGTGGAGTCTGGGTTGGGTTCAGGGGCATTATACCGAAGAAACCGGCAGTTACAGCGGAGCTGCCTTAGCAACTGCTGTGTTAGGGTGATACAATCAGATTTGGGTTATAATGCATTTGGCTCAGTTTAATATCAGCCAAGGCCAAAAAAGTGAACTAAATCCAATTTGGATGTGTATTTAGACAGAACACACACACACACACACACACACACACACACACACACACATGGCTCCTTTCTTTGGCAAAATTCCACTCTGTAAATATCTAATGTGCCAGTCAGACCATATTTACCCTTATGGAGAGCACATACCCTACTACAGTATTTGATCATCCTCTTATTCTCTTATCCTCTGTATTTCCTGTATATTGATACTTTTCCAAACATTATCTATGCATGTCTGTCTGTACACGGATCGAGACGTCGCATTATGCGTCACGTCTTGTGAGTACGAGCTGGCTTGACTTCATCGTGAGGTGCCATGGCCAGCTGAGGCCTGTGTGGGACATTCACATGGCCCCGCAGCTGCTGTAAGCACATTAAGAGCTGTAAGCAGCTGTAAACACAAGGCCCGCTCGGGCTGCCGAACTCCTTTCTTCACTCTCTAAACATTTTCTTTTCCAGGCCATAAGTTTGAACGAATCCTCTTGGTATTTACATCATCCTCTCTCTTTTTTTTTTTTCCTCCCCCTCTTCAAAGTATATACTGTAACATGTATACCTTTCCCCTCATTTAACCTGCTGAATAGGACTTTGATGGGGTTGGTTTTAGAAACAGAGCCGCGTTGTACAGACAGAGAGAGGGTGCGATGTTAATATAAGACGCTGTACGTTTTATCGTTCTGTAAGCATTAGCGCTGGAAAGTTTGAATTGTGTTCTGTAATGTAATTACGCCCGTGCGGTGGGCTGGGTGAGTCAGATTTACGTGAGTCAGCAGCACTCGCTTCAGTGATGTCAAGGTAAACCGTGCAACATGCCGCAAACAAGCGAGAACTATCCATTCCTGTCGCTTTCACTCTGTCATTACACAGCGGAGAGACAAATGAGGCTTTTGTTGAAATGTTAAGCTTTGATGATTGCGCTTGACAGACAGGCAAATGTCTCATTTTTTTTCCCGTGCGCTGAGCGAGGGCTGTGGAGGCCACTGAGCCGTACCTATAAGTGAAATGCTGGCTGGTGCTGCTGGGAATCTGAGGCCGACTAGCTTCAAAGAGTCCTGTGTGTGTGATGTTTGGGGGAAGAAAAAAAAAAGATTTATGTGTCTGAGCGGGGGGTCAGAATGATCAAAATTTATAGCCGGAGTTCAGCTTGCTGTTAACGCGTGGTACATTTGCACGTAGTCACACTGCTCGGGAAAATAGAAAAGAACGCATGACAGTGATTGAGTTTCCACGCGCATTACAAGAGGAAATAATGATATTCTTCACTATATGAGGGGCGTTCGGGTCAGAACCGGGACTTCTAGTGAATGAAAACCTATTAACCTTTACGTGATGAAGCAGTGATGAGACTCGTAGCATTTAGATTGTGTACATTTTTTTTTTAAGAAGGCCGTACTCCTGTGAATGATGATCATGGCTGAGGTGTCTCAGAGCCTCCTGAGCGGGTGGAATGTCTAATCTTTAAAAACAGATGAATAACTTCCTGTGGAAACTTCGTTCACTAACCTCACGCGCATGTTACAGGAACTCGGCTGGGAGTGATTGCCGCATCCCCCGTGCCGTCCTGACCGCGCTCCAAGCCGTTTCCACATGTCTGGACCATTACAGGAGTTCCTGGGAGGCCGGCGTTTCAGACATGAAGCATGGCTCTGGGCATCCTGAGAAAACTTTCTACCTTGATGCTATCCAAGTGAAACACTGGGATAAGTGCATTAGTGTAACTCGGGATTATGTAGAGAAATAAAGGGAGTTTGTGTTCTGTTATTCTGTACATAGCAAAAGTCCCGGTTTGACTTGAACGCCCTTTATGATGAGCCAAGTTAAGACATAACATTCAGAACATAAGGCACTTTTGATCACAGAGTTAAATAAAGGATAAAATCTATTCTGTATGATATCTTCAGTTAGAGTACAGCTAAGAAATACTTCCGTACAGTTGAAATGCTTCGGGTGCTGATCCTGAAGCTCAGGGAGAGGAGTGTGACAGGGAGTGCGGGTCCAGTTAATTACTTTGCTGAACACAATGTGCCATGTAAGCAGCTCCCACCTACAACTCTGCTACTTTCACCGTCTGTGTGTGTACAGTACATGCGTGCATGCTTGTGTTTGCGCTACTCCAAGAATGTGTATATTCCCACTCACGAAATCAGCACCAAACAGTTTTCAGCGCTAAGCAACAGGAACACAACTTTTTTTCTTCTTCTTCTTAACCAATTTACATTCAACGCCGCAACAATGACGTGTGCACGCCAACCGAGGACGGATCTTGGAAACCCGTAATAACCTTTTAGAAGTGTTTAGATCTGAGCTGTCTACAAATTTACAAATATACTGGTTTCTAAAATAACATTTTTAAAAAGTTCCACAAATTATAATAAATAAATAATTTCTCCAAGACGTCTCCAGCTCTTGTCGATTTCTTTCCAAGAACACTTCCGAAATCCGACTCGGGCACTGTCTTCGTGTGAGGCGATACCTGTTTATATCTTAACTCAGCTGTTTGTCTGTTTAGGCTTCGACTGGGGTTTTGTTTGGTGGGGGGAAGTATACAAACACACTGATAGCACGCAATTATCACCGCCAGAAAGGGTTGTGATGACCCGTACCGCCGGGGGTCATTTAAGAAAGGGCGTTAATCTTACCGTGGCGTTAGGTTTTAAAGCCGTTTAGAGTTTCTGTAGTCTTATCTACAAATCCGAGGAGACAGAACAACTGGTTAGCCAAGACGACGAGAAAAGAAAGGGGAGGGGCGTGAGGGAAATCTCTGCTTTTTAAGTAGCTTATATGCTTTTATCTCTGTGTGTCTGTGTGTGAGTGTGTGCATGACATCAAAGCTGAACAGAGCAGATTAGTGGCCATTGATTCACCTCTTTTCAGGGACTAAGGATAGGAAGCGCAGGCCAACCATCACGTACAACCATCACGCTCTTTACTCATGCGGATTTCCTATGACGTGGGGACATCAGGAGAAAGTGTGTGCCGCAGATGCTGGAGTAAAACATCCTCATAAACATACATGGAACACGGTATACTAGAACACACTCACACTGCTGTCCACAAGTACAAACAATTACTCACAGCTTTTACAAACACATCACTGGCTTCTTGAAAGCAGCTGGACACCCAAAGTGTCTTAATAGTGAATTCCAACCGAAAGGCAAAGACTGAAATAAACGCTAAAGTAGGTCACATACAGCGCATTTAAGTTTTATTTGCCAAAGCCGATAAATAATCTAACTGGACGTAATTAAAGGATGAAGTACAGGGTGACTCCCTCGAAAAACGGCCCCGGATATTCTGTAATAATTCTTGCTATGATGAAGCAATCTGAACCTCAAAAAAACATTAAAACGTCAAAACCTTGATATATGAGCAATCGTTTGCATTACGCATTTGCACGATGAAGCTGAATGTCACCGATCGTGTCCTGCGATGTTTTCGGACGGCCTCCGCCATGAGAAGGCTATCAATGATCCCGTCGGTTCCAGTTTCCGTACCATCCTGTGAAAAACACTCCTTGAGGGTACGTCAGGAAGACCATATTTCCATCTGACATCACATGAACGAATTGGTGATGCAATAGGTTCCCGCTATGACGACCCGCTGCTCATTACCGTAGTGAAGGGGTACGACGTTAGATGTATGACATTGTTTCGTTCAGAGAGCTTTGTCCTAGCGAGGGTCTCTTTTGAGTGAATCACTCCGGATCACTCAGTGTCCCAGGTGTTCAACAATCGTTAATTACACTAACTGTGGGTGAAAGTAGGTTGTACTGACGAGAGAGCAACTGCCTGCCAAAAGTCACATTCAAAACCAGTCACAGAAGCACTTTCAGCAAGAGAACACATCTGATAACGTTATGCCATCTTAATCAACACTCTGTCTCCTTAGCAATTGTTTCTAACTAGTTACGTATCGCCTTTAAACCATCGGTTGTGTTTTATTCACAGCTAACGTGAGCTACAAACCTAACTAGCGTCTAACCCAGGGCTGAATCCCAAATTCCTGTCTAAACTTACTTGATGTTTTGAACAATGCATTGTCCAGTTGAAAGTAGCTCAACTGTGCCAGCTTTGGGATTTGGCCTTCAACCCTGGGACGTGGGAGTTAATGGAGCTGATATTTTAAAGTGGAATAAGTGGAAATATAAAGAAGAATTTACGAGATTTACAGGACTGTCCATCACCTCTATGGTTTATTCTACTCACCTTGTGGCTACATACTGTACTGTAGTACTGGTAAGAATTTGAGCTACTTTCACCCTGGTTAATTACACTTACTCTACCAATAGCAGTTATTTAGTCCCACTAGGTTACAGAAGGATATGAATAAAAGGAGAAAAATGAAAAACAATGGTAAAAAAAAAAAAAAATTACATTTTTTTTTAAACATTTTTTTTTTGTT
This sequence comes from Clarias batrachus, assembly GCA_003987875.1. NCBI lineage: Eukaryota > Metazoa > Chordata > Actinopteri > Siluriformes > Clariidae > Clarias > Clarias batrachus. Next base: position 185,352 of record QMIH01000130.1, read on the forward strand.
ATCACAAGCGCAACAAGATGACCTGGTGTTTCAACTGACTCCTTCGTACTCATGTGAAAACCATTACAATTTTAAGACCTATTACTGCACGAGATTGACGCCAGGTGTTATTTCGCCGCAGCCCAAATAGCAATGAAGTTGCTTGATGTTTTCCCAAAGCTCTCCAAAAACTCTACTTCCCTGTAAAATACCATATCCCTTTTTTTTTGACTCCTCAAACCTTATCACTAATAGATATCTAATTCTGTTCCTGTTGCAGAGTTCAGTCCTTTTGGACAGACATCACTTTACCACCCCTACATGAACTTGCACCGGCAATGACCAGATGTGACCTACACTTATGGGGTGACTGCAGACCACAAAAACTGCACTTATGCCCTTTCAAGTCAATCGTAGCCAGCTTCAGACTTCAGCAGTCATTATCACACACTTCTGAAAGGTTAACTAAGCAGCACCAATTTAAGCATACCACCACGACGGACACTCCATAATCTGTCAGCGTATATCATTTTGCGCTGTGGGAATAGTGGTCTCCGGGCCTTTAGTGGACTGAGGAATTGGCTGATAAGTGGACTAGAAGCGTTCTCTGTAGTGTTGTAAATGAAGACCTAGCCAGTGGATCTGTCGTATTTCACCAATGCACAGACAACACAGGGTCACTGGTTACATTTCTGCTCTTAAACCAGCCCAGATGTTCAGGACGATCAGATTTGGAAGGAAACCTAAAAAAAAAAAAACTAGACGTTTTTATGACTTTCGTAATACACGTGTCCATATGCGTCAAACTTCCTCACTGCTGAAATGCCAAGCTGAGGTTATGCTGAAAATATGTTACCGGTGGTTGAAATTTGTCCTGATGATTCAATGTGGAGGTTGTTCTGTCACTGATCAGGGATGCAAACAGGATATCCAGACGTCTGCCAGTTATTAGTTAGACATAGTGTACGTCTGACAGCAAAGATGGATCGGGATGATCATACAGTATGATATCGCGTCTGCTGTTGTAGATTGTGAAATGGAAGCGTCTGGCACAACATCACATCAGCTCAGCAAACGCACAGACCGTGGCCACCGAGCAGTGAAGCGTGTAAAAACTGCCTAACCACTGTTGTGTCACTCATTACAGAATTAAAGACTGCCTCTAAAAACATCAACAACAAGACCTTCATTAAACGGGTTCCCATGACCGAGCAGCACACACGCCCTAAAATCGCTATGCGTGATGCCAGTCGTCGGCTGGGGCGGAGGGGTGCGTGCATGCTGCCACTAGATGAAACATGTACTCTGGAATGTTGAATTACGCTTCATTATTTGATGGACGAATGTGAGTTGGGCAGATGGACGAATGTGAGTTGGGCAGATGCCAGGAGAACACTACCTACCAAAATGTATTAGAAGTTTGGTAGAGCAGCTATCGCGGTTTGGGGATGCTTTTCAGAGTCCGGGGCCCCTTAGTTCATTGAAAGGAATGTTAACGTTAATGCTAATGTTACAAGATATATATTCAAGAAAACTGGCTTGATTTAGTGCACATGACATTGTGGCAACCGTTTGGGGAAGGCCCTTTCCTGTTGCAGGCGTGCCTCTGCCCCTGAGCGCGAAGTGATGTGATGAGTTTTGTGGGGTTGAAGAACCCTAGTGGTTTGTTCAGAGCCCTGACCTCAATCCCACAAAACGCCTTCGGGATGGCGGATTGTAATTTAGATCGCAAGCTAGGCTTTCTAGTCAAACATAAGGGCCTGACCTTACAAATGCTCTTTTGATTGAATGCGTACAGATCCCTATAGACATTCAGCCTTCAGAAGGATCATAAATAGGAATGGGGTGACAGCTACTTATTAACATGCAAAGGTTTGGAATGGGATTTCTAACATGACCTTAAAGGTATGATGATCATATAATTTGCCCTTGAGTGTAATATTTCTGGTAGGGTCAGAGAAATCGCTTTCTTAAACAAATGTACAATGACATGATGACTGCACTTTTCCTGAATAGTTTTGAATCACAAGCTGGTGCCTCCATAGTGAAAAGACTCTTGTTTGTCATTTCAGATTATATTTCATAATGGAAGGTGTTCATAAACAGAAGGTGTTCCATAAAAAACACCTTCTTATATATATATATATATATATATATATATATATATATATATGTGTGTGTGTGTGTGTGTGTGTGTGTGTGTGTGTCTATTCCCCCTTTAGAATAAACCTCTAGACATATTTCCACATGTGTATTTCTTCAGATGGTACTTGGCTGAAGTCTCTCTGTGTCTAAAAAGTTAAGGCATTTTTTGTTAGCTTTGGAGAGTTAATTGATTTTGTCTATACTGTAAATCCATAGGATGTTCCTTTAGGGGTGTACCACTTTGACCTTGAACCTCCCGGGTGGGGCTTTTAAGTTCTGCCTTTGGGTTTGTGTATGCAGAGTTTGTGTTCTCTCCAGGCTTGGGTTTCCTCTGGGTACTGTGTGTTTGTGTATACAGTCTTATGCAAAAGTTTAGGCACCCCTTGATTGAGGTTGAGGTCTTGAGTCCTGCCTTTGGGTCTGTGTAGTCAGAGTTTGTGTTCTCTCCAGGCTTGGTGGGTTTCCTCTGGGTACTGTGTGTGTATACAGTCTTATGCAAAAGTTTAGGCACCCCTTGATAAATAAGGTTTTGGAATGGCCATCACAGTCCTCTGATTTAAACGTCATTGAAAATGTGTGGGTATATCTTAAAAGAGCTGTGCATGCAAGACGACCAAAGTATATTACAGAACTAGAAGCCTTATGCAAGGAAGAATGGGAGAAAATCTCAAGTCTTAGCTGGCTTTAAAAAGAGCTTGCAAGCTGTGAATTCTGCCAGAGGAGGTGTTACTACTGTAAGTACTGATTATGTAGGGTGCCCAAACGTTTGCACAGTGCCACAATAATGTTTAGATATGATATTGTGCATTTCCAAGAGAGACTGTGTTAGCATCTTTTCAATTTAAAAAAAATCATCAAAATCTGTAATGTATCAAGGGGTGCCTAAACTTTTGCATAAGACTGTACTTGGAGAAGAATAGAGGCTCTGGTTACTGTGTGTGAGGAGTTTTGCACGTTCTCCGCATGTTTTTGAGTTCTCAGGTTTCCTTCCTCCTCCTATGGTAAATTGCCCTTGGGTGTGAATTTGTGTTTGAATTTGTGATACTGTGTGAAGAGCTGCCATGCCGTCCGAGGCGTATCCCCATCTTGCACCATGTGATCGTGGCATAATCTTCAGATCTCATGACTTCAACAAAATGTTTCCTGAAAATGAATGAATGAATGAATGAATGAATGAATGAATGATTACTGTTGTATTTATTCACTTTTTATGACCGTGGTAGGACCTCCAGTCAACATTCACATACATTTACACATTACGGACAACTTGGGAACGCCAATTAGCCTAATCTGCATGTCTTTGGACTGTGGGAGGAAACTGGAGGAAACCCATCAAGCATTGGAAGAACATGCAAACTCCATGCACTCAGACCCAAATTATTCTTAGCATGCACAGATATTTGTATATACGAGTATGCTATAAATATACTGCTTTGGTTAACAGGCAGAAGACTAATTCTTTCCTTGTGACTAAGTAACTTCAGTTTTCAATGCAATCCTAATACATTACTATTCGTGTTACAGAAGGATTTGCCTCAAAATCTGTTGCACTGTAAATCATGTCTCGTTCTGCATTTCTGTTTTATTCTCACGGCAATTTGATACGGCGGACAAGCCTCTACTTAGGTGGCATGTGTGCTTTCCCAAAGAGGACCATAATCTGGAAAGGGTCTACAATGAGATCGCTGGTCGTAACTGCTCTTTTCTCTTCTTTGCCAATGTGAAATAGTAGTCGAGCAAAAGAGGATGTTCTGCGTGACCCTGACGCTCATTCTTCTACAGCATGTTCCGTTTTATACGCTGCAGCCAAAGTAAACTCTGGACCTGGACTAAGAGAATTTAAAGCGGAAGCAAACAGTTTAGGACTTTTTTATTATTAAATTCTTCCTGGAAAAAAGGAACTAATGACTTTAGTAGTTAAGGTAAGAGACAGTAATGCACCGAGTTTCCTTGTCCTTGGTCTCTAGCAACCGCATTACACACAGCGCTGCACCGAAGAACTTGATACGAGGAAGGAAAAAAAAAAATGTTGGCAAAGTGGATGAATGTGTGTAGTATTGTGAAAAAGGAAACTTTTTAGGTTTGGTGAGAAACACTGACTTTGTGGTAGAAAGCATAAGGAAGAAATGACTATCTGGAGGTTCCAAGTATAAGGTGTCACGCATGCACGCATGTAGACACGCACGCACCACACACACCCTCTCAAAGAGCATTTACAAAGCCTCATTGCATGCACTCCAGACAGTACGGTAAGTAGATAGATACACATGTTAATATGAAACCCATTTCACAATATGTCCATCATTTGCATATGTAAGGAAATGTAGCATTTTTTTAAATTATTCATCTTTTTGCAATTTCAATTCTGTTTTCGCAAATAAATACATTAATAAACTAGTATGATACTAATATGGAACTACTGGTACTGGTTATTATAGGCATGTCTTTCTGTTTAATTTTTACATAGCTACCCATGCATTGCTTAATTTGAGTTCTTATAAAAAATATAAATTAATATTTGCTTTTCGGTTTCATCCTGTCTGTGCGATTAAAAAATAAATAAATCTAAGATATGAGATTGATGCACAAGAAGAAAAGCATGAAAACTATCTTTAAGTAAAAGATGAATACCCGATTCTTATCTAATAGGTCATTATAACCCAAGAGCTTACTCTCGCTGCCAGAACCGGTTAAATTATTCCTCAAAGTATTTGCACATGACCACCAGGACACTCTAAACTGAAAGGTAATTGAATTTCCAGTCAGAGGTCCTTGAGCACTAAGGAACATTTGGAGCCGTTCCATCGCAATCAAGCACCGGGATCCTAGCATTACACTCCTCCCTTGACAAATCCCTGTTGAGAAATTCTTATACATGAGAAAACAGTCCGTGAGCTCTGAAACATGACTTCCTCAACAATCACAGTGATACATCATTTAGAAGATTGAAATTGTCTGGGTTTTGTTGTTTTTTCTATTGGCCTATGTACGGTATAATGTAAGATGAATATAGTAAAATATTCATAATGTTAAAGTGACAGAAACAGATAGGTTGAAGACTAACAACCAGATTGCATTCTGGGACGTTCCCTGCACATGTATAGGACATGAATTACAAACTCAGGTTATTATAAGATGTTATGTGATAAGATGTAATAAGAATGAATAATGTTTATAGTTGAGGCAAAGATACTATTAGAATATTGAGGCAATGATGAACAGAAGAGTGATAGAAGAGCAAATTGCAACTTTCAGGTTAAGGTATTGGACTGTAGTTGGCACACACCCTCTGGTCCCCTTTTTTAAAAAGGGGAACCACGACTCCTGTCTGCCACTCCTTAGGCACTGTCCCTGACTTCCACGCAATGTTGAAGAGGCGTGTCAACCAAGACAGCCCCTCAACACCCAGAGCCTTCAGCATTTCCGGACGGATCTCGTCAATACCCGGGGCTTTGCCACCATGGAGTTGTTTGACTACCTGAGTGACCTCACCCAGGGAAATCAACGCCGTCCCCCCGTCATCCTCCAGCACTGTCTCTGCAACAGAGGGTGGATTAGTTGGATTCAGGAGTTCCTCAAAGTGCTCTTTCCACCGCCCGATTACCTCCTCAGTCGAGGTCAGCAGCGTCACATCCTTACTGTACACAGCTTGGGTGGTTCCCCGTTTCCCCCTCCTGATGTGCCGGATGGTCTTTCAGAAGCACCTTGGTGCCGCCCAAAAGTCCTTCTCCATGGATTCTCCGAGTTACTCCCACACCCGCTGCTTTGCTTCTGCTATCGCTGCAGCTGCTGTCCTTCGAGCTCGCCGGTACCTTTCAACTGTCTCTAGAGTCCCCTGGGAGATCCCTGAAGGACTATGTCCCTGTGCCAACTATAGGGGCATTACACTACTCAGCCTCCCTTGGAAAGTGTACTCAAAGGAGCTGGAAAGGAGGGTTTGGCTGATTGTCGAACGACAGATTGAAGAGGAACAATGTGGTTTCCGTCCTGGTCGTGGAACAGTGGACCAGCTTTTTACTCTTGCAGGAATCCTGGAGAGGGTGTGGAAATATGCCCATCCAGTCTACATGTGTTTTGTGGATTTGAAGAAGGCATATGATCGCGTCCCTCGGAATTTCCTGTGGGAGGTACTGCGGGAGTATGGGGTGAGGGGGTCACTTCTCAGGGCCATCCAATCCCTTTACACCCAAAGTGAAAGCTGTGKTYGGATTCTCVRCAGTAAGTCAGACTTGTTTCCAGTGGGTGTTGGCCTCCACCAGGGCTGTGCTCTGTCACCAATCCTGTTTGTGATTTTCATGGACAAGATATCAAGGCGCAGCCGTGGAGGAGAGGGTATCCAGTTTGGTGAGCTAAGGATTGCATCACTGCTTTTTGCATATGATGTGGTCCTGATGTCATCATTCTGTGACCTGCAGTGCTTGCTAGATCGGTTTGCAGCTGAGTGTGAAACGGTGGGGATGAGGATCAGTACCTCGAAATCTGTGGCCATGGTTCTCAGCAGGAAACCGATGGATTGTCTACTCCAGGTAGGGAGCGAGTCATTACCCCAAGTGAAGGAGTTCAAGTCTCGAAGCAGCGGGGGCGGTATTGCAATTATTTTACCGCACCGTTGTGACAAAAAGAGAGTTGAGCCAAAAGGCAAAGCTCTCAATTTACTGGTCGATTTTCGTTCCAACCCCCACCTATGGTCATGAGCGTTGGGTCATGACCGAAAGGACAAGATCGCGAATACAAGCGGCTGCAATGGGGTTTCTCAGAAGGGTAGCTGGCTTTTCTCTTAGAGATAGGATGAGAAGCTCAGTTATCCGTGAGAAGCTCGGAGTAGAGCTGCTACTCCTTTGCGTGGAAAGGAGTCAGTTGAGGTGGTTTGGGCATCTAATAAGGATGTCACCAGGATGCCTTCCTAGGGAGGTGTTCTTGGCACGTCCAGCTGGGAGGTGACCACGGGGCAGACCAATGACTAGATGGAGAGATTATATCTCCACACTGGCCTGGGAATGCCTCGGGATTCCCCAGTCAGAGTTAGCTGATGTGGCTGGGGAAAGGGAAGTTTGGGGTTCCCTGCTGGAACTACTACTCCGATTTTGGATAAGCGGTTGAAGATGGATGGATGGTATTGGACTACGGATCAGAAGGTCTCAGGTTTCAACCCCACGACCACCAAGTTGCCTCTTTTGGGCCCTTGAGCAAGGTCCTTAACTCTCATGCTCAGATGTATAAAGAGATTTTTAAAAAATGGAAGTCGTATACATGGATAAGGGTGTCTGCCAAATGTCTAAGTAAATGTATCGCCTTGCACCTTTAGGATCCAGTTTCAATTCCTGCCTGTTCAACCCGTGCTTGATCGGTTTCCTCCCACAGTGATTGTATGCAGATTAGGCTAATTAGCATTCCCAAAACTGTGTGTGTCTGTGCCCTGCAGTGAACTGGTACCCCACCTTGTACCCCAAGTTGCCTAGGGAATCTCCAGGCCACCCGCGACCCTGCATACAGGATAAAGACAGTGAATGACTGTAGTGAAGTCTGTTTAATAATTGTAATTTACTCTCTTATTGCCTGGAATACATTTTTCTCATTGGTATAATACAATGTGGCTCTTACAGATGTTTTGTCTTAAACCTAAAATGAAAGACTTAGGGTTATGGTTAGGGTTAGTATATACTTACTGTCCATTTCACTGATTAAAGTCTTCTTATACCAGGTGTGTTGTTTAAGAGCCGCATTATATTATTCACATGAGAAAGATGTAGTACAGAAAAAAAAACAATTATAAGGACCCTAAGAAATTTTGGCAACAATTGTATTAAAGGCCAGGTCTCCAATATGCAGAATTCTCCACAAGATTATCTCATTCACTGAGGTACATTTCCTGTTGTTTGCATACTTTAGCTTTACTAAAATCTATAAATATCCATAGGAAATGATGAAATGTTGGAAAGAAGAAAAAAAATAAACAGCACTGGCTTTAATCATATACTCAAAAAAGTGAAATCTAGAATCTGTAAAAGTTCGTCCCAATGGGGAATCCCCTTAAGGTTTCTTTAAACCCTCTGAACTCGTATTAATGTCTGTGTTTCTGGAAATTTTTACAACGGTGGTCTATTTGCCATTTTAGACAGGTTTGTCCTTTGAAAGAGCATCTTGTTCACAGCCAAAGGCTATCAGCCTGAGAGTCTATACATACAGTCTGGCACAACTTCTGAATGACTACAGTAATCCTCTCTTAGAACAAACGTGAGCATAATATTTTTTCCTCTCTCTTTTGTTTGAAGATCCATCTGAATGTATAAAAATTACTTGGAAAAAGTGAATTTTGCATCATAGTTTCTCTTTAAGAGTAGTATTAGTTCCACTCCTGCCACTAACTCAATTGATTTACCCATACCCTGACCTCTGTTCACATGTCTATCTAGTTTCATGATAATCACTGCTTATTACATTTAAAGCCCATTTCCGAGATTGGGACCACCACTTGCTCTATTGATCCTATCCTCCCTACATTACGCTTAACATGCTTACCTACAGTATGACCACACACAGCCTCCCTCATCAACATCTCACCGTTAACAGATTTTGTTCCTGCTAAACAATGACTCTGCTGTACTGTAACTCCAGTCCCTAAAAAACCTGGTGGTGACCCAGACGACATCCAATCAGCGACTTATTTCTGAGCAGGAGCCCAAACCACGCGTCCACATGCTGTACATTTTGTTCAAATCCCTTCACTCATGCTGTAAAAGAGGTCACAGGACTGAAAGTGTGTGTATTAGGGTGACTGATGTCTAGACCCTCCTAAACGTAAATTAAGTTTTGGTATGATAAGTCATGTCTAATTTGCTTAATTACATTTACAGCATTTGGCAGACACCCTAATCCAGAGCGACTTACACAGAAATTTGGCAGACACAACTCCAGAGCGACTTAGACACAGACATTTGGCAGACACAACTCCAGAGCGACTTACACACACATTTGGTAGACACAACTCCAGAGCGACTTACAGTTTTTTTTGTCTCATTTACAAAACTTAAACAAGGATTTGACCCTAAACGGCCCCGCAATTGCAGCTGGAATTTGAACATTCCAGTGAGAAGTCCAATGTCTTAAGTACTGAGCTATTAATCTCTATGGACAAAAACCTGAGCAGATCAGGAGCAGCACTAAACTACTTTAAGTCCCACTTATCAGACTGCTCTTAGTTTGACACTTTTAAGGAACTTGGTGTCTGTACAAACAAGCTGTCCCACAAGTGTTCTGGGCCTTCTTTTATTTTTTTGGTCAGGGGACCAAACTAGGACTTTTAGATGACACATACACTGATCAGCCATACCATTAACACTATGGTTGATCAGGTGAACTGAACAACATTGATCACCAATTTACTCACCAGCAAACTGGTGTCAGGATCATGGACATTCAAGGTTCCCCTACACTTGCTGGGACCAAACGCCAGCCCATCCGTGCAGTTCCATCCCAGAGAAAAAACAAATCATTGAAAAAAGTATCAATCCTGTTCACCATTAAAAGGCACCACGACACCTAGTAGTGATGGGTCGTTCATAAATGATTAGTTTTTTTGAATGAGTCTTTAATGTGACTCAGAAGAATGAGTAGGCTCAGAGAGTGATTCATTCATGATGCATGCGCAAAGCATCGCAAAACCTCCAGAGGTTATGTACAGAAAAAGTTACCTTTGAGTCTTCTAGTCCGAATCGTTCATCCTTTTGTCATGTGACTCCCGTAGACAGATATGACGGTGAGCTGCTCATTCAGTTTATAATAATATGTCCTTAGCTGCATTGTAATATCTTCATTACTGGAAATATAGCCAAAATTTGTGTATGTAGACGTGTTGGGGGTTTATTGAAAATCTAACATTTGGTTTTATTTCTGATCAAACAAACAACTTGAACTAAATGACTCAAAAGAAGATTTGTTCATTTTGTTGAATGAGATTCAAAGAACCTAGGCACTAAAATAATTCCAGCTTCCCATCACTAACACCCAGTGCACCACAGCCGATCGAGCACAGGGCCCAGCAAGCAAAACGGCCAAGGCCACCAACCCGGCCTCCAAACTCAACAGAGCAAGCATCTACTGGATTCGCCAGACATACAAGTAAAATCCATGGAAATCCCATCCCACAACTCATGTGTTTTTAATGTTATGGCTGATCAGTGTATAGTACATTTAACTATTCCCCAAACCAGACTCCAAGAGTCCATGTGAATCCTCTCTGCTTACTTGCTTCCTAAAAGGCTTTACCATACAAAGCTGAAAGTCAACATTTTAAAAACTGAAGCTTTTCTGATTGACACAGGAGCATTAAGGAAATTAAACCTGGCCATAAAAATACTTCATTGTCCCCATCAACTTTAAAATGAAAATTTGATTGACAGTCAGCTGTGATTTCAGGCACATTATAACCAAAACAGCTACATTATTATTATTATTATTATTATTATTATTATTATTAGACTATTTTTAACATTGCCTGGTGCCCACGCTTTTTCCACTTGCTGCTTAGCTTACTGTAATGCATGCTATTGTTATTAGTAAGCTCTGACACGTACAAAACTGGACAGTGTGTGGGCACTCTCACGTACACACTGATAACTCATACTCAAACCCTTCATTTATTTAACCCAGTACCATTTATGTGGTTACTTCAAACAAGAACCTTGTTTGTACTGAGGCTTACCACTTCCTAATACCTTTGTGATTTATTCAGTCCTACAGTACACAACCTCCAATTCATAGCAAAATGCCAGTCTATCCTGTGAGTCAACTGTGTAGAAGACTGGATCTTTTTTTTTTTTTCAGAGCTTCCCCCAACTTTGAAACGATGAACTCAATAATAAACATAGTCAAATGATCATTGCTTCAACTTGTTTATGTTGTAACTAATCTAGATTTCTGAACATATTGATGCTCTTGTGTTTCTTTTTCTTTGTTTAGTTGTTTTTTTTAATCCTGTAATGATCACATGTATGTATAAGATCGCACATGACACTCTATAGTGCCTCAATATTGACTAACCAATCCTTGTATTTCATCAATGTACAATAGACAATCGCCCGAGGCTATGGGAATGTTACTATAGGTGTAGATGGATAGACGGCGGAGCTCCTCCATCATCAGCTTCTTGATAGCTTTGGCACTGAAGCAGAAGATTTTTTTTCTTCACGTAATTTCAGTGGAAGTCTCATCCTGCCACAGGTCTGCGGTGTTGAAGGTGCATCTGTTTCCTATTAGCCTACCCTCCTGAGGTTTCTGGGTATTCAAAAATACATATTTTTAATCAGAGCCATACTTCCAACAGGAAAGAAAAAGCAAGTTAATGAAAATGAATAATGTATAGCAACCAATGTCAGGTTAAGGTTAAGATAAGTTACAGTAAGCAGCTACATGGGCATGTCTGGTACATTTAGTCAGTTAACAGAATTGTGTACGGCCCCGGGGCTTGCTAATTCCATAACTATAAGAATTTAAAATCTAGAACGTTGTATTTGAATCAGTGAGTCAAACTATTGAATTCATCAGGTACAAGTGACTAAAGTACGACTTAAGAGTTTTCTAGTCAAATGACTTCAAGAACAGTACAGTGATCTTAGCCGCAGTTAAACATTTGAACGGTGCAGATATTTTAAAGGAGGCCATACATCTGTGTGAAACGATCCCAAGCCAAGGTGGCTCAGAGCCCGCTGTGGTCGCTCCTGTAAATATTCAACAAGCCTGATCCTTGAAAATTGATGGATAAGTTGTCGCCAAGTTGAAAAGGAGACGAATCTGTCTGTGGGAACGGCACACACAACTTCTCACCAACACTACAACCATATTACAGGAAATCATCTGGGAGTTATTACCACATCCCCCATACAAGCCATTTCCATATGTTCGGGTCATTAAAGGAGTTCCTGGGAGGCCAGCGTTTCAGACGTGAAGCAGGCTCTGGCGTACTGAGAAAACTTTTTGTGCACTAGAGTAGCAGAGGATTATATACAGAAATAAAGGCAGTTTTTACTCTCATAACTGTTCTGTTACTCAGAAGAAGTAAAAGTCCTGGTTTCACCCTTCAACCTTGGTCATTTGTTGCGGGTTTAGCACATACTGTAGATAGCAAAAGGTTTGCTTTTCCCTAAGGCCTGACTCAATGCATTGCTTAAGCTACGAACGTTAAGCAATTACTCTGTTAGCTGTGTTTGGTTTTGGTCAAAATGACCTCTATTTAAGCAGAAGCAAGTTGTGGCCAACTGTGGCCAGTTGGAATCCAAGTGAAACAAAACTTACAATACCCACATCGCTTATTTGAACATTAACATCTGTAAACAAGTCTGGGGTTTTGTGTGCGTAAATGTAAATCTTCTTTAATACAGCTGTTAGACGTTAGGCGTATATCCAACGCATGATAATTAGCCCTATTTAATACGTTCTTTTAGGACTGGCACATGCAAACATTTCAGAAAGCTAAAAAGTTATTAACTAGACCAAGCAAGTCACGTACGGTACTCTCATATTGGGCTTCGGTCCAGAAATCTCAGCCTATGTAATCTTAATTCTGCTCTGAGACAGTGCTGACGCTTCTTCTGACAGCTCTAAATAGCTGTCTCCTTTCTTTCTGCTTAGCGTTTCCTGTTACAATCTAGGGGTGAACCACTGATGGGATCCAGATGCAAGTTGTAAGAAATGGGCCTCATCTTTCTCATTTATTTGAATCCCCCCCCAAACATCACCACCACCCCCAACCACCAACACCCCTCTCTGAGTCCCGTGATTGAGTGTGCAAACAGCTCCCACTTAGAACTTACCACAAGTTACATAAACATATAATGAAGATATTTGCTTCCCCTTGGGAGATGACTTATGACTTTTTCTGCATTCACTTCTGCTGCATGTGGCTTAATAATCAACATAACTTGTTGAACTATTGTTCATTTAAAATAATGCTTCCATACAGTATATGACTCTTCCCTCGTCCATTATTTAGCAGCTGAACAGCCAGATCTTTGATGCCCCTATGGTTCTCGAAATGGTTTTCGTGATGTGTCTGGGTTTTCCCCTCCACCACACAACGGGGTAGGCATGAAAAATTTCATAAACTTGTTTCAAAGACATTTTTGACTTTCAACTTGACGATGCTGATCACCACAATACAGTGGTCTTTAATGCACCTGTGGGTATCATTTCATGCATGCATAAATATTTTCATCCCCTCTGTAATTATCTGGAACAAGTTATACTCATAAGTAATAAAAACCTACATCAAAGCACTATAGAGTAAAGAGTAGGTCATAAAGGAATCCACATACAGTTCTTCTAGTTTGTAAATACACACAGACATAATACTTAAATGCAAATATTAAAAAAAATTTTTTTTTTAAAGTTTTATATGCATATGTCATTTCATTAGGTACTTGTGCTGGGTCGGACCCCCTTTTGCTCTCAGATCCGCCTTAATTCTTTGTGGCATAGACTTAACAAGGTGTTGGAAGAGATTTAGAGATTAGAGATTTTGGTCTGTTGCTGAAGAATGGAACTTTTTGCCATGTCTAAGAAACCAGTTTGACATGATTTAAGCATCATGTTTGCAACCAGTTTGACATGATTGTGACATGATGCGTTATCCTGTAGTCATAAAGGGATGGACATGGTCGATGCTCAGCTGGTACTAAGGGGTCCAAGAAAATATCACTACACCAAAACATTACCTTCACCCTGAAGCTTTGATACATGGCAAGCTGCATCCATGCTTCGTCTACACCGAAATCGAGACCTCAGTTTCCTAACAGGAATGGCACCGGGTGTGGTCTTCCGCTGGTGTAACTGGAGTAACAACGCTGTATTGTGCATTCAAACATACTCTTCAGCATACCTTGGTTGTAACAAGATATTATCTTCATTAACAAAGCAATTTTTATTCTGAATATTCTTTCTTTTTCAGACCATTCTCTGTAAACCCTAAAAGTTGTTCTGCATGGAAATCCCAGTAGATACTCCAACCAGTACCAACAATGATGCAACATCCAAAGTCACTTAAATCACATTTCTTTCCCATCCTGAAGATCGGCATGAACTTCAGCAAGTCATCTTGACCATGTACTGTATATGTGCCGTTCATTTGCATTTCTGAAGCAGTGGTTTGGTTTCTCCAAAACTACAGAGCTGTGCATGTCTCACTACATACTGTAGAACTGCATATACTACATGGATCTGCTTATGTCTGGATGTTTTGTTCTTTAGTTGGAGGAGCTTCTACCTCAGTGTCTTACAGGGATACTGTGCTCGCTGAAAATTCTTCAAATTACTTAACATACTCCAGCAACACCTGGAATAACAGTGTTGTTCCGTTTGCTGTTCTTCTCTTCTTCGGCTTTTGTGGTAGTGCTGATGACTGGAACTCTTTTGTTGAGATAATGAAAGTCCTGTTTGCATGAGCACAGGTTTTGAATGATTCCTCAAGGTCCTTCTAATCTTTCCCAGTTTGTGCTTCAGAGAGTGGTGGGAGTCAAAGAGTAAATATTGATTTGTGTGTGGGGGTTTCCTGTATACATCATTGTTGAGGTCTCTGTCCGCGGTGATGTGTACTGCACAACCCAGGAAGACCAGGCACTTCCCTTTAACATTCTTCCGAAGTTACTCTCCACAGCGTTGATGTGTTTGGGGAAATGTTTCATCTTCCATATTTTTTTTTTCTTCTTTTAACCAAGGTGTCAGTCAGAGAGCAAATAGGGCACGTACGGTATTTGGTCTTGGCTGAGGTTGATTCCTGGAAGTAATGTGCTGGTTTGTAGTAGCCGTTTCCTCCTGGTCTTGACTCCTACAGCCACATGAGTGCATGTGAAGCATGACTGAGACTTTTCTATGACTTCATGTTTCCATATTCATCCTGAGTGGAGTTTCTCTCTGTACTCGTCTGTGCAATCCAACACCTTCCTGATTATCAGGTCCATGATTAAGCTATTCATAAATAATCTAATCAGCCTCTTTCTGATGAGCCATTGGCCTTGGCCTAATTTTTCTTTGCGTCATGCCCCTGTGATACCTGCCACCAGCATGGTTGACCGGTTTTCCCTCACCATACCGCATTCTGCACAGTCACATGGTGCTAACGTTTTCTACATCTGCCGGTCATACAATAGGTCTGTTACTTCAAAAAATTTTATCCAGATTGCTAAAAACAGACTGGTTTAAGAAGCACATTCATCTTGTTTTCTCGAGCCAATTTTTTTTTTAACTTTCTCAGCTTTCATATCGACTGTTGCCCAGTGAATAGGAGGCCCGTGACTGGATTCTACTAGCATGATGTTTTTACCAGCAGAAAGTGCACCTTTTTGAGAATGACCTCAGTGTTACAGTAACTGTGCAGCAGAATTAATTATAATACTTCCAAGCCAAAAAAGTGATCAGAGGCTTTCCCCAAACAGGACTATTTCTATAGCCATGCCTGGTTTCCTGGATGGAAACTCATAGTGTACTGCATACGTTTTGTTTCTGATCCCTGGTTTTCGGGTGGTGGTGCTAACGTGGAGTTATTGAACGGAAGGTCAGCAGTTAGAGCCCCAGTTCCGCTAGGTTGTTGCTGTTGAGCAAGGCCCTTTACCCTGTCTGCTCCAAGGGCACTGGAAAATAACCGGTCCTGCGTTCTGACCCCCAGCCTACAAACAAGACGCTCGGATATACAAAGAAAAAACGATTTCACTCAACAGTATATTTGGCGGATAAAGGCTGAACCTAACCTAACTTACCACAGTAACCATCAGCAAGATAAAATGCCAAGCTAAAGTTGTCCTTTGCACCCACACAGCAGATTTGAAAAATGTAGCCCCCCCCTACTCCCCCCCTCCCCGCCATTCTCTGTGCTCATCGGATTAGCTCCTTGGAATGGTGACCAGAACCAAGTACTATCATAGCAGTTCAGATATTCACAATATTCACAAACCTCTAGCATGAAACCTTAGTAAAATGGTTCAAAAATTTTGGGTGTGCACCCTTCTTGGTTCAACCTGATGTGCTGCTTACTGACTAAAGTGCTAGACCATTTTGAAAGAGCCTACAGATTTAAAGGTTAGCATTGGCCCTTCCAGTGAGTATGGTATGATTATCAAAGGCGGTTTTAGAGTCTGTTGGGGCCCTAGGCAAAAATTTGCAGGGGCCCTCTCTAACCATCATTCATCACCATTATCTTATCAATAATAAATATGTTTGTCAGCACTCGGGGGTCCTCTACTGGCCTGGGGACGCAAGCAATTGCCTGGCTTGCCTGTTGTCCAGCAACGCCTCTGATGATCATATTGAAGCATTTCTGAGTTGTTTCCTTTCGATCTTAAACGAAACAATCAGTTGTTACCCAGTTGTTAAGCACCGCCCTTGGGTGAAACATCTATAAGCGTGGCTAAAGCTGATTTTCAAAGACGTCAGAATGTTGGTCAATCTGAAAATTGCTAGGGATTTTTAAATACCCCCTTCCAACATTAACAGAATAATTAATATAATTGTATTCATATAATAATATAAATGATTAATAAAATATGGCAAAAACATCAGAGAAGTCATAACCTGGTTGCTTTCATGCTGTTTAAAGATCTGAGCAGAACAACAAAATATTCATAATGTATTAATAGCTTTAATACACTATTGAACCTGGATCCTGAAGATCCATTTACGTTACGTCTTCCATGTTTTTGTGTAAACACCAGAATTTTCTGTCAATCTAAAACCCAGTCAAACCCATCAGGAACTTGGCTAGATACTTACTTACATACTGGATTATATGTTGACCACATGACTTAGTAATAAGGACAAAGAAACACACAATAATCTTGGTCTCCAGGTGTTAAACAGCACCCCTGCCATTTATACAGTGTTCATAAAGCCGTAGTTACAGCCTTGTACTCCCAATCCTCTCACTGCTCATTACAGGGATTTTAAGTATTTAATATATGATGTTCTCTATGACACTCCAATAGACTTAGACTGAGACTTAAGCAGTTGTAATAGCGGTAATTACAGTGCAAAACTGCCATGCAAGCGCCAAGATCATAAAATCTTCAATGTTAGGAAACGGCGTGTTTAATCAGCTGTGTATGTTGCATTGAGTTTCCATTTAGGCGTTTATACTGTGAACCTGATTTATCCCTAATTAGATTTATCCCTCTAATGTTAATTGCCAAAAGTAAGATTCAAAGCAATATTGACATATTTCTGCATTTAATGTGAAGACAGTCAGTTTTCACATTTAAACCAGGATTAATGTAACCTTGCCCCCCACCCCACAGAACCAGATGTTGGTTATTGATCCTCATCCAAGAAAAATGAAATTAAACTATTGCTTCCAGGCGTCTGGACAAGAAACCCAGCCAAGATCTTCTTCCATAGTCGGGGTCTCCCAGGAACGATGTACAAGACAAGTGTTAGCTCCCACCTGTCAAAGTGAACACACGGCTAGATGCTTGCAACAGCATGAAACCTAAGGAGCGTGGTCAAAAAGCAAGACGTTCTGAATGGCTTTTTTAATTGAAATGTCATTACTTGAGGAAAGGGAGCATGCGAAGATGGTAAAACTAACATGAGTTTTCCTCAAAAGCGGCGCTTTGTTAAATAAACCCTATAGTCCAAGGCTATGGGGTTCATTTCAATGTCAGGTTTCCCTTCAGCACTTCAAACAAAACATTAACAAAATAAAACAAACCAAGCAAAAATATTGTAAATACAGCAGGACTAACACCATTCCAGATGTACCTAAGGGCCTGGCAGAAGACCACATAGTAAATGGATTCTGATAGAAGCAGGAGGTCTTATTTGGGACAAGAAATGCTTAGAGGTTCTCACAGTGTACAGTCCAAACAACAAATAGGAAAAACATGAAACAGCTGGCTCACATAAACCTTGGCCTCTAGTGTTTTTTTGTTTTTTTTTTGCTTTCAACCTCAATAGTTTAATTCATAAATGGAAATGTCTTCCACTTACAACTGTTCCAGAGGCGCAAAGTCAGCATCAATCCGTTGCAGTCGTTCGTTATTACTACTGCTCTGAATTCTTACAAATGAAAAATCCATTTGGGCCATTTGGAATGTTGTGCATTTAGGCAGCAAGGTGGTGTAGTGGTTAAGCGCTGTCGCCCTGCACCTCCACGGTCCGGGTTTGATTCTCACCTCAGGTTTGTGTGCATGGAGAGCATGTTCTCCCGGGGCTTGGTGGGTTTCCGCTGCATGCTCCAGTCTTCTCCAAAGGTCTAAAGACATGCAGATCAGGCTGACTAGTGTTCTTAAATTGCCTGTAGTGTGTGAATGAGTGTATATGTGTGTGTGTGTGTGTCCTGCAATGGATTGCCACCCTGTCCAGGGTGTGCCCTAAGTCTAGAGGGATAGGCACCCACCACCCCGCCATGATGGTGTATACAGGATAAATGTGGTTATGATTAGGTCACAAATATAAATGATAACAACACTAAAACCACTTCCAGGTAAAGAAATGACATTTATTATCAATTATAAACCAGTAACCTTCTGACAGACAGCACAGTAGCATAGTGGTTAGCACTGTTGCCTTGCACCTCCCGGGTCTGGGTTCGAGTCCCGCCTCAGGTCTGTGTGTTTCTCCCCATGCTCAGTGGGTTTCCTCCTACAGGCCAAAGACATGCAGAATAGGCTAACTGGTGTTCCCAAACTGCTCATTGCCCATAGTGTGTGAATGTCATCGTAAAAATGGGAATAAAGACAGTGATAATTGCCATTGGCCTCCATGGTCCCTAGTTGAGGCCACAGAGGCTTCTAGATTATTAGATGGAAACTGGTGACAGGATTATGGACACCAAAGTCTAGCCTCTTCAATCCAATCCCACAGAAAAGCCAATGAAGCACAGATTTTTCTCAGTCAATGCAGGCAATGATAGAAAGGCATCAGAAGACTCACAGCACCACAGATACATTTCCCCACCACACAGAGTTGTTTTCAATGAAAAACAATCTGCTTTCATTGTATTGCTGATTCCCCTGGAGTTGTTGGTGTCATCAATGGCGCACACATTGAACTTATCACCCTGTCATGGCTTATCTGAAAAAAAAAATCTTACAACGTCAACACTCAAGTGGTTATGAATGCAAACAACATGATCCCCGATTTAATGGCCAAATGGCTCAGATCCAGACATGATTCAAGGGTTCTTAATGAGAGTGGACTAAAATCCCCTGGATGCCACCTGCTCGGGGATGACCCCGGGTCCTAGGCCAAATCCTGGTGTGCAACTTAATAGCAAACTGGTAAAGTATTACATTTGAATTGTTATTAGTTTTACTATTACTACTTTTATATGTTATGGCCTAGGGTGCATATAAGGAGTCTTAATTACCTAAAAAAAAGCCCCCTCCCCTTTGCATAGGCCCCATAAGTTAAAGATAATGGGTGACATAGAAAGAAGAATTGGACAATGTAAGAAAAGATTCCATGTTCTCCGTGGGGAAGTGTGCCACTTTAGGCAGGAGGATTGCAACATCATTGTTGTCTGAGCAATATTGAAGAGATGAAAATATCTCAATATTCAAGAGATGAAAAAAAAAAAGCTGGGCATTAAAAATAAACATTTGTTTTACTAGCCCTTGCAAAATTTTGAATGTGCGAGCTGTCGACTATGATTATTTTTTTATGGTTATTTTGTATGGTTTGTTGAACTTCAAGCACTAATGAGTTTTTTTTTAAGTTCCTTAGTAGTATTAGGAAATCACACCACGCTGTTCGGCATCATGGTCGGGTACGTCCGATATTGAAACATTATTTTGGCCCCAAATACTGATGTTCACATTCTGCCAGAACACTTAGAGCCTCGGTTGGAGGTTTTCTTGCAAAGTTAGTGTAACAAGAAAAATGCAATAACCCATATATCAATCAGCAAACGTAGTGGCTTAAAACTGTTCTTTACACTGCTCAGGGGTGCGTGTGGCAAACTGACCAGTGGCATTAATTGTTTCACAAAATCCATTTACTCACTTTTTTATCTTTAGGGGTAAAAGTAGGACAAGATTTTCCTTTAACTATTTCTTTACATTTTAATATCTGCAAGAAAAAGGGTCTCCGCTTCTCTATTATAGGGGCTTGAAACAGTTTTGATTGGAGCAGGTTGATTAGGACATCCGGGCTGATTTCAACATTTCGATTTTCCACATTAAAACTATTAATAACTGTCGGAGGAATTGCAGCAGCTCTCTACAATTTGTAGCCTACTTTGCAGCTCTCGATGTCGTGAACAGTGATGTTACACGCTTTCCTAGGAGCAGTCCTACTCCTAGCTGTAGAAACTTTTACGTCTTACTCTGAGATAGGAGACTTTTTAGTCTTTCAGCAGGATTACTAGGAGTGATTCAGGGACACTTAATAAATGCAGCCCCCAGAATTCCAACTACACAGGATCCCAATCCAATTGAGCAGCCATCAAATGCTCAAGACAAGCAGATCCGATCCACGTAGGCCTCAACCCATAATCCATAGGACCCAAAAGGATCATGATGCTATAGACCAAAGCACATCCACAGCAGTCTTCTAGAGTCATATCCATCCATCCATTCATCCATCCATCCATCCATCCATCCATCCATCCATCCATCCATTCACCCAGGCACCTCTGTAGACCAACTAGGGACCGTAGAGGGCAATGGTTATTATCATTTTAATTATTCCCATTTTTATAACTGTGGTAAGACCTCTGGATTACCTTGACACAGTACGGGCAATTTGGAAAGTTAGTCTAATCTGCATGTCTTTGGATGGTGGAAGGAAACCAGAGAACCCGGAGGAAACACACCAAGCATGGGGAGAACATGCAACCTCCATGCACACAGATGCGGAGGCAGAAACTGAACCCGTACCCACTGGGCACAATGTAAGGTTTTAATGTTATGCCGTATGAATACACACTGAGCTAGAACGTTATAATTGTATTCTAATATTTGTAAAACTGCAAAGGGGGGTCACTATTCATTGTACATGTATATGGTGCAACTTGTATATGTGCATCGTGACAATTAAAGGCATTCTATTCTATTCTATTCTAATTGTTGTCCTGAGGACACTGCAATGAGACAAAATGACATAAAAACATTGTTTACTGGACTTTCCCAAATGTCTGCTTTTTCTAGCACTGATGAAAAGTGAGAGTACTGCACATTCCCACTACTTCCCAAACAGGAAGTCCAGTTTTTATACAGTGTGTCCCCCTTTTTACTGCTTGTTTCTTTTTTTGTCTTTTACCTTTTTTCGCAATAGTACGTCTCCTAATTAGCCAGATGCTTCAGCATGAAGAAGCACTTGATCCGCTGCCTTCCCTGTACAGTCATTTCTCAACACCTCCTTGTAGCCCTCAAAAAACAACACAGGATACGTAATCAGGCTGTGGCTTTGACGTCCCGGTCAGAGAAAGTGCACTGCGCACGGAGGTTAAGGACGGTGAGAGGAACAGTCTGAAGTTGCTGCAATGAATGACCTCCAGCTGAGACAGAAAAGGGGGCGGAGGACAAAGATCACCAGGCTGAAACAGTGCTACGCTCTCCAAAGAGCCTTTTCACAGAACTTGGCCTTTGAAATGAACAGGACAATCCATGAGTACATTCGAGTGTCCTTCAGTTTGACAAATTGTGGGCCTTTTCCTTTATTTTGGTGCATGTGACAGCAGGGCCTTTTTAAATAATAACGCGTTAATCTATAAATACAAGGGGTGTTCAAGTCAATCCGGGACTTGAGATGACATTTCTGGGGAATGAAAGCGTAGAAGAAACGATTGACATTTGGAGAAGATTTCAAGCACAGTACGGTGATGAGAACCTTAGCCTTAGTTTTAAAGAAGGCTATACATCTGTGAATGACGATCCCAGCCGAGGTGGCTCAGAGCCTACTGCAGTCAACCCCGTGAAGATTCAGCAAGTAGAACGCCTAATTCTTGAAAATCAGTGTTGCCAACTTGAGAAAGAGACACACATTGATGGCTCATAAAGGGAGTTCCTGGGAGGCCAGTCCAGTCATGGCTCCAGCATACAGAGGACACTTTCCATCTAGTGAAAAAGTGTGTGTTACATGGACAAGTAAAGAGAGCCCCTGTACAGTCCTGACCACACTCCAAGACATTTCTACATGTGTGGCTAATTAAAGGAGTTCCTGCGAGGCCAGTCCAATCATGGCTCTGGCATCCTGAGAAAACCTGATGGTATCCAAGCACTAGGGATAAGTGCATTAGTGTAGCAGGGGATTATATAGACAAATAAAGGGAGTTTTTACTCTTATAATTGTGTTCTGTTATTCTGTGCAATCAAAACCTCCGCTTTGATTTGAACTAAAACATATACATATCAGCTGGTTTGTTAGTCCTTTCATCTTTCTATGTACTGTGTTTATAGTAATAATTCACATCATTTCATAAGGCATTTCTCAGGTCTTGTGTCTCTGCATGTTTGATGTTCAATGCAATCTACTAGTCTGTCAAATAATATACAGCCATATAACTCACCCTTATGGGAACAGCTGGTCAGTAAATTGTTTTGAAGTTAAACCCAACTTGTGGGAGAAGCTGCACAGTGGTGTCCTGGTGTGTGATCATCTCAAAATACAGGATTGCCCAAGAAAAGTTGGAACGAAATTTATATATATTTATATATAAAGACTTCTGGTAGAGATTAGGAAATCCCAAATTGCTGGAAATCAAAAAAAACCTCACCTCAGTCACGATACTACCACCTATTGGCTTGTTTATAAAAGAGCATGACTTATCCCTCAAATATTCTCATCATTTTTATGGAGTGTGAAATTTTTAAACTTGCGCAAAATCAGACATTCTGGATCAGCTACATCCATGGATCATACTTGGGTGTGTCTTGTCATGGTGATATTTCCTCAAACCACCATGAAACCTCCCCCCCTCCCCCCATCCCTGCCCCCGCCCCACAACCTAATACTTACGGGATTCATGTGGTCAGACTTCAGTTCAATAATTTATGGCGTTGAAAGGCCTTGATGTGGACTGAGGATGATTAAATTTCAAATCTCACACTTGAGGTTTTGCAGGGTCTGTCTTTTGCCTTCACTTTAATGTTCTACGAGGGGCGTTCAAGTCAAACCAGGACTTTTGATTGCGCCAAATAACAGAACGCAGTTTTCTCTGCATAATCACCTGCTACAATAATGTATTTATCCCAGTGTGTCACTAGTGCTCAGTACACCGGAACCATGATCAGACTGGCTGGAACTCCAGCCTCCCAGGAACTCCTTTAATGGTCCAATCATGTGGAAACGGCTTGAAGCGTGGTCAGGATTGTACAGAGGATGTGGCAATAACTCCGACTTGAGTTCCTGTAATGTGCAACTTGGTGAATGATGTGTACATCATACAATATACAATAATGTGTACAGCTCCCACAGACAGATGTGGCTCTTCCACAAGTTGCCAACAAGTTGTCCATCAGTTCTCAGGGATCAGGCTTTCCACTCACTGAATGTTCACGAAACGACTGCAATGGGCTCGGGTGGGATCATCAGTCATGGAGATACTGTACAGTCTGCTTTTGAACATTCGCACCATTCAAAGGTTTTACCGTCTCATCATATTCCTGTGTTTGAGGTTTTCTGTAAATGTCAATCAGTTCGTGCTCGAAATTTCATCACAAGTCCCGGTTTCATTTGAACACCCCTTATAGATATGTACAGTAAGTGTTATGGTTTTAATAACAGCATCAGTGAGGAAGAGGATCAAACACTCTGATAAAGAGAGAGAGAGAGTTTGTGTATATATAATCATGTCATCTGATTTTTTTTTGGAAGTGCTTCTCTAGGCACCATGGAAACACCTTTAGAGAGAGTGTGGTGTCGTGGTGGGAATCGCGGCAGTCGCTCTTCACTCTCTTGACATCATCACTCAAAACCCATTTTGAAACTTGCAAACAGTTGCATATCTTGTAATCTTCCATATGTTTAACAATGCTTCATCTGCTATCTATTTCAGGTCTTTAGACTCAGGCATGCATGCTAATGTAAATCAAAATACTACGCCGAGCGCTGTTTCTTATAACTTTGATATAAACGATATAAAGAGAAAGGCCTTTCCGTATTAGACGTTTGAGTGGAATTGAGTTTTGTGCTGACTTTGTGCCTGGAAAGCATTTTCTCCTCCTGTCACTTACTACTGAGCTGTGAATCGATATAATGCACCGCTGACAGAAAAAAAAAAAGAAAAGAAAAACCCAAGAAGTCATTAAGTGAAGTGTTGTGAAGAGCTGAGAGGAGTGTAAACACTAAACAGCGTGATTACGTTCACACAAAGCAAGCAAATCACAAATGGGGTATAATTTTAATCACAAAAAATGTAAGCACTCGGGATTCTTTCATCGTCTCGCCATCGCTGCGCCCTGCATAGCATTAACTCTAATGGCGCTGGCAGATGTCTCGCAGGAAGGCAGAGCCTAGGGAAGAGGGAACGAGAGCGAACAAGTCATTGAAAGACAGAGAGAGGCCTGACTCTCCAGAGACCTCTCAAAGCACATTGATTCTTTCAGTAGAGACTCTGCCACTCTGCACGTACACCCGAGTCCTCTCCAGCCGCCTGGGCTCAGAGTGTGAGAGAAGAAAAAAGGGAATGAGAGATGGAGAGAATAGGAGGGAAGGAGCAAAGAAAGGCACAAGGAAGGGCAATAGAAAGGATGAAAGAGAGACCTTTGTTGGTGCTCTGATGGGCGAAATTTTCCGTCGCTGACACTCTGACATTTCCCAGATTTCTGATCACAGTGAATGCACACACACACAAGATATTTATGAAAGTCGGGATTTCAGAAATGGCCCTTGTGAAAAAAAAAAAACTGATTTCAGACTTGGGATTGAGTCAAAAAACCTGATTTTTTTTTTTTTTTTTGGCTTCCTAGCCAAACTAGAATCTTTCCTGCCAAATATGCATCAACAAGACACAAAACAGTCAATTGCATCCGTCCATCCATCCATCAATTTGCACAATTTCCAAAGATCTCCAGTCTGAATAAAATACTGCCCGTGAAACTGATGAGAGACGTTGCATCATCAAGTTTACTCATCATCGCTCTCGCTCAAGGACAGAATACCGTGTCAATCAGTGATAGGGAATTGAAACACATACATACTGCAACCCACATTCTTTTCCGCTGTCTGTGGGGGAAAAAAAATACATCCATACATTATAAAGTCTGTATGTAAAACATAACATGAAACGTGAAATTTTTTTGCAACCTCTGGTTCTGAAAAATGAGTCCAGTACAAAAGTGCCAAAGCAAACAGTTCCATAAATGTCCACTAGGAGCTGACTCCAAAAGTGAGTCAATCCCATTAAAAGCATCTGGAAGTCACTGTTACCCAGAGCAACTTACACTACATTATCTTATTTTAAATATGGAGGATTAAGGGCCTTGATCAGGAGCCCAACAGTGGCAACTTGCTAGTGCTGGGGTTTGAACCAAGGACCTTCCCAGCCAGCAGTAGCCCCATTCCCTAACCACTGAGCTACCCTTGCCCATGTCAAAATGCACAACAAGATTTTGATCTCCATAGCTAGATTTCCCATTCATGACAACTCTACGGGTGAGTTTTTATGAAACTCATCAGTTAAAATAATATTAAGCCATAAAATTATGAGTAGCAGCTGTCTGCTAGCCATCACATTAGTTAACCAGCTCGCTGGAATTGTTCTACTTTAACCTACCACCAGAAATACAGGAGTTGACGTGGGACGGTATGTCGGGTAGGGAATTCAATCAAATGCAAAGTAACCTTAGCATATAACTTAAGGTAAGTTGGCATGTTCCAAACAACATCCAGGCTTTGTTCTTTTTGCCCATATGCCCATTTATGGGTTAACCAGGATTTTGGTGGAGAGATCTTGCCAAGATGGCGATGATCAGAACTCCCACAGTGGACCATTCAAAACCACTCTTCAGAAAACCTATGTGTGACATCAAAAGTCTATGGTCCCACCGTTGAATCCAGTGTTCCAGATACAAAAATAAATGATATAGGACAATGATTCTTAACCCTAATCATAGAGAACTACTCTGTATATTTTAAAGTTCTTACATTTAGGCATTTGGCAGACACTCTTATCCAGAGTGCCTTACAACAGGGACAACTTGGTGGTCGTGGGATTTGACCTTCTGAAGTATAGGCTAACGCCTTAACCACTGAGCTACCCCTGACCCTTAGCTGATCTCTTTTATCTACTCTCCCTCACCCATTTCATGTAATAAAGAGCTGTTAATTGCTTGATCCATTAAATTAGGTATGCTTGGAACTGAGAAAACAGCTGTCCTCCAGGTCTAGGGTTGAGAATCACGGATTTAGGACCTATTTTACCTTTAATGTAGTAAACAAATGAAATATAGAAACAAATAGAAATGTTTTAGGAATAAAACTAAAATAACCTGACTTGTCTAGACGTCATTATTTTGACTAGTGCCTCAGTCAAAGCTGAAGAAAAGCAGGGTCATAGCTTGATGCTGCCACCATCATGCTTCCCTATGGTGTCTTTTTTGGGATTTTCTATTTGATTTTGTTTTCTTTTTTATATCACTTTCTATCTATCTATCTATCTATCTATCTATCTATCTATCTATCTATCTATCTATCTATATGTTCTGTGAATATGAGACTCAGCTGTGTCCACTTTCTATAAATTTGTCATAATTGTGCAATGGAAAAGTTCAGCTACATGGGCCATTAACATTCCGATCTGATTTATCCTTCCTTAACTTGCGCTCAACTCTGAGTTCACTATTTTGAATATCAAAGCCCCCTCAGAAGGCAAGCACACATAATGACATTTTCTTGGGTTGTTCTTCTGGCAATGTGATAGCGTACGTTTTTGTGAATAGTTCCTAGCATGTATTATACCTACACAGACTTCGTCCCGGAATAAATATTCATTAAGAAGACGCTGAATGTTTGCTCTTGCTTTCCAGATTAGATTAGTAAGAATCTGCTGAATGTTTGGCTGCATTACCGACAGCACTGTAGCGTACATGTTGCCTAGAGGTCTAGACTGCAGTCCATAAATCGTTGTAACTGTATAAATATAAATAAAGGAGAGGTTAACTAAACGTCTTCTAGGAAACATTTCATATTGTAAAAGGTCATATTTCACTCAATGCAGGAATTATTAACATGTAAATATTAAGTAGGCGACACAGTGGGTTAATGGTTAGCACTGTCGCCATGCACTTCCAGGTCCTGTGTGCAGGGAGTTTGCATGTTCTCCCCTTACTTGGTGAGTTTTCTCCAACAGTCCAAAGACATGCAGATTAAGCTAATTAGTGTTCCCAAATTGCCCGTAGTGTGTGAATGTGTGTGAGTGTTGACTGGAGATCCTACCACGGTCATACAAGATGGGAATTAATACACTGGTCACCAGTGGCCTCCACTGTCCCTAGTTGGACTATAAAGGTTCCTAGATAGGTGGATAGAAATGTAACATCACACCGTACAGTTCTGAAGCATATCAATTACACCTTGTTCGATGACAACACTCAAACAAAATCCTTTTTTATTTGGATATTATCAATAAAATGTAATCACTGACAAGGTTTGGTAATAAGAAGGGCAACAAAATCTGCTGGGGGGGTTGGAGTGCTATGGATTAAGGGCCATGGGAGAGGCAAAGAGGGTTTTTAGTGAACAAATATTGTCCTGAGAATGAAAGTTGTCAGGGACAAGGGGCCCAGGGGATTAACCCGGGTTAATCATGGGGCCCCAAAATTCCTCCCAGCACCCTTGTTTGTAGATATTGTAATTCAGCATTGCTACTTGTGTTCACAACCTTATGAAAAGAAAATGGTGCAAAAATGGTTATTTTCTTTTTACTAGTCTGCTTTTGCAGGAAATAATGTTAATACTTCTACTTGAACACTATGGTCATTTGCATCAGTGTTTTTCTTTTTTTAATACTTAATTATAAGATGCCATTTATGAATACAATTTTTTTTTTACATGACTGCAGATTCACACTCCCTCCACATTCATTAAAGAATAACAGAACACAGCTATGAGAGTACAAACAATCTTTATTTCTCTATGTAATCCACCAATGGATACCATCAAGGTAGAAAGTTTTCTCAGCATGCCAGAGCAATGATAGGACATTCTGACCTTCCGTGTCAAAACGTTCCTTTAACTCAATGCAGATTAGCAATCTGTGCCAGTTGAAGTCAGAGAGCATCTCAGTAACGTGCACTCACCTTCTTGAAATGCAATTGTTCGTAAACGATTGTGTGTGTGCAGTTCCCACAGACAGATGCATCTGGTCCACAACAAGTTATCCATCGATTTTCCACTTTCATGGGAACGAGTGCAGTGGGCTCCGAGCCACCTTGGCCCGAGATCGTCATTCACAGATGTATAGCTTTCCTTAAAATGTTTGCAACATTCACATGTTTTACTGCAGCTAGCAAAGTCTCATCACTGTACTGCGCTGGAAGTCTTCTATAAATGTCAATCGCTGTTACACCTTCATTCTTCTGGTCATGACACGACAAGTCTCGGTTTGGCTTTAACACCTCGTGTATAAAAGCCCAAGCAGTCAAAATGTTGTGTTCCAAAAAGTTTTTTATGTTGTAAACACATTCCAGACACACCACAGATTTACATCAGTGGTATAGACTAGTTTATTTAACACTCACACGAATCAACATGAACCATATCAGACATGAAATTCAAATAGCTTAATTGCCTAACACATCACTTTCAAGTGCTTTGAAACAGATTCAATATAATTCAGAAAATCTAATTATAAACCAGTTTAATTTAATAAGTACTATTTAAGGATTATACTTTAAGGCCTCTGGTCTAGTTCTGAACAAATGCACAAATTGCTATAACTTTTATACATTGCACACTTTGTTCAAAAATATGTGCAATTTATATTTTTAAATATTGTTACCATGTGATGTAATTTTCTTTTTTTAATTCTATTTTAATTTTGGAAAATAAATTTCCATTTTGAATTTAATTTTTTTATCTTTAGCATTACTATATTATTTTATAGGTAAAATTTAAATGTATTTAAATATAGAGTGATTCTATTTTCAGTGTATTTTTATTATTAATAGTCATATAAGCATTTCACTGCATGTCATACTGTCTGTGGTTGGTTATGTGACAAATCTCACTCACTCACTTATCTATAATCATCTATACTGCTTAATCCTGTATTCAGGGTCACTGGGGGGCCTGGAGTCTATCCCAGGAGACTTAGGGCACATGGCAGGATACACCCTGGACAGGGTGCCAATCCATCACAGGGCACAGGCACACACATACACTCACTCATTCATTCACACACTACGGGCAATTTGGGAACGCCAATTAGCCTAACCTACATGTCTTCTGGCCAGGGATCGAACCCGGACTCTGGCAGTGCAAGGCGACTGTGCTAACCACTACACCACCGTGACGCCTATGTGACAAATAATATTTAAATTTGAATTTGAGTAGAAAAGACATATAAAATAGGCAAGACAGCAAATTAACTTTATTCCTCCTTCTGTTCTCCATAATACCATATACAGTGCAGGGAAAAAATATTAGCCTCTTCCTGAAATATTTTGTTTTTGCATACTTGCTGAAATTTGTCATCAAACAGATTTTAATATTACACAAAGATAACCGGAGTAAATACAAAATGCAGCTTTTTAAAGGAAGATTTAATTTATTAAGGGAAAAAGCTATCCAAACCCACTTGACCCTAATCCCCCCACCCCAATAACATGGAACTGTGATTTTTGGAAGCCAAGTTAAATTTAGAAATTTCACTTGCCTGTTGAATCAAAAAATCGCTTAAATAGAACTTGTCTAACAAAGTGAAGCACACTAAAAGATCTTTAAAAAAAAACAATATTATCTAAAGAAATTTAAGAATAGATGGAAATGTTATGGCTCAGAGAGGGCATGGTGGAAACATAAGCAAAGTAATTAATGAGTTGGTCTGAGTAAATGAGTTTGGAAATGGATACTAAGCCATTTCTAAGGCTAAAATGGAGAAAACTTGGAACAGTATTGAACA
The DNA here is from genome assembly GCA_003987875.1 of Clarias batrachus. Taxonomy (NCBI): domain Eukaryota; kingdom Metazoa; phylum Chordata; class Actinopteri; order Siluriformes; family Clariidae; genus Clarias; species Clarias batrachus. Next base: position 215,518 of record QMIH01000130.1, read on the forward strand.
TTTCCAGGAGCAGTCGTTCTACCAAAATTACACCAAGAACGCAAAGACAACTTATCCAGGAACTCATAAAAGAACCCAGAGCAACATCTCAAAGACTGCAGGCCTCACTTGCCTCAGTTAAGGTCAGTGTTCATGATTCAACAATAAGGAAGAGACTGTTGACCAAAAAGAACATAAAGGCTCGTCTCACATTCATCAAAACACATCTTGAAGACTTAAGGGAACTCAAAGGAATGTGTTCTCTTACATCTGGCATAAAACTAACATAGCATTTCATAAAAAGAACATCATACCAGCAGTCAAACATGGTGGTGGTAGTGTGATGGCCAGGGGCTTTGCAGCTTCAGGACCTGGATGACTTGCCATAATTGATGGGACCATGAATTCTGCGCTCTACCAGAAAATCCTGAAAGAGAATGTCCGGCCATCAGTTCATGACCTCAAGCTCAAGAGCACTTGGGTTGTGCAGCAGGACAATTGACGGCAATGCATCACCAAGTCAATTTTTCAATGGTAAAAACCAAAAAAAAAACAGACTGAAGGATTTGGAGTGGCCCAGTCAAAGTCCAGACTTAAATCCGATTGAGATGCAGTGGCATGAACTTAAGCCCCCCTTAAACCCTCCAATGTGGCTGAATAAAATCAATTCTGCAAAGAAGAGCGGACCAAAATTCCTACAGAGTGATGTGAAAGACTCATTGCGAGTTATTGCAAATGCTTGATTGTAGTTGTTCCCGGAAAGAGTGGAACAACCAGTTATTAGGTTTCTTATAGGACCAGGCAGGTATGAACAGCTTTATTTCCCTTAATAAATAAAATCATCATTTAAAAACTGCATTTTGTACCCACCTGGGTTATTTTTGTGTAGTATTAAAATTAGTTTGATGGTGAATTTTCTTGGACAGTATCAAGCAAAACGATACATTTTCATCTACCAAAATGGCTTGTCTAATGTCTGACATCTAATTTAAAAAAAAAAAAAGAGAAACATCTCTAAATGCTAATCCTGGTCCTTATTTTAGGCAGGCGAAGCTTGGACAGAACTGAGCTTGAGTTGAAATGGCTTATACAGCCATTAGAGAGAGAAGTAGTCACCACAAACAGCAGACTTTTACATCAAGTGCAACTTGTACGCATGTGCTTGCCTTCCTAAACCTGACATAAAGCTAATAGAGCATTCAGTTGGAAGGACATCATACCTATAGTGAAACTCTATGAATTAATGACAGGGTAATAGTATGTTAAAGTTTCCCTGCCTATGGACATGGTGAGTTACTAGCATTGAATAAAGCATGATTGTGGTGATGCACTGTACAAGAAAAATTATATGTCTGACTTTGTCTGAAGCTGAAAAGTAGCCAGCTGATGGTTTTGGAGTCACCTGGCCAATGTCCTTACTTAACCCAATAGACAGGATGTGGAATAACCACATAGTATCATATTCTGTGTATGACAATATATGTAACATAAATAAAAACTCAAATAAATGCACAAATGTTACATTTGTTTAGGGTTAGGTTTAAATGGATATTTTAGTTTTTCACAGCGATCCTGTGTCATGCCGACAGTAAAGCATGCAGAGATCATTCATGTGTGGGGTTGCTTCTCAGCCTAGGAAGTGGGACTCACTCACAATTTTGTCTAGGAACACAGCCATGAAGAAAGACTGCTATAAAAACATCCTCTGAGAGCAACTTCTCCCAACTATCCAAGAACAGTTTGGTGACAAATAATGCTTTTTCCAGTATGTTGGAACCAAAAGTCAAAAGTGATAACTAAGTGTCTGGGGGAACAAAACATCGAAATTTTGGATCCATGGCCAGGAATCTCCCTAGACGTTAATCACGTTGAAAACAAATGGCCAAAAAATTTAAAAAGTTAAGAAATTCTGACCAAGTCCATGCATTGATTATGCAAGAATGGGCTGCTATCAGTCAGGATGTGGTCCAGAAGTTGATTGACAACATGCCTGGGGGAATTGCAGAGGTCTTGAAAATATTGCAAATATTGACTCTTTAGTAATATATATTGACCTATAAGAATTGTCAATAAAAGCCTTTGACACTTATGAAATGCTTGAGATTATCCTTCAATATACCATAATAACATCTGACAAACAGATCTAAAAACATTGAAGAAGGAATTATCAGGAAAGAGAAATAATAGGGCTCATGCTGTTTTGCTGCCACTGCAAAACCTTTCATATGAGACGACTTACGTAAATTCCTTCAAATGTTAGTGATAATGTACTTTATGTCCATGGCGTCCCATCCATTTAGGCTACATTAGACCATTCTTGTATGTTCAGCTACTGACTTTAAACTTGGCAATGAAAAGTTTGTATGCTTACTTAAAAAACAGTCAATGGGCTATCCACATACTGTACAGTACCATCTCAGGGTGGATGGTTTATCTGAATTTGTCATCAGTTCCCAGAAGTCCATGCTCATCACAACAAGTGGTTGGAAGTTACTACCACATTCGTTTCCACCAAACAAGAAGCAGTGAAGTTTACAGAGCTCCTAAACAATGAATGGATACAAAAGAAGTAACAGAATGTCCACATACAGTAACAGGAGTCTTGAATAAACCAGCTTTAAAGTTCTTGTCCACAGAAATGTCAGTATAAACACTTTTCCTTTCTGCTGGCACAGATTTTAGTTTGCATACTGAGAACACAAAGCATATGGTTGAGCAAAACTATTTTTCTTTGTAAGAAGGCCCTCCATAAGGCTTTTCTTTGTGTGTGACTCACAATGACTACAGTGCCTCAATGATTTAAATGATCCGTTTTAATGGAAAAGAAAAAACTTGAATGCGTTTTGGTCAGGCGTCACGGTGGCTTAGCGGTTAGCACTGTCGCCTTGCATCTCCAGGGTCCGGGTTTGATTCCCACATCAGGTCTGTTTGCGTGTGATGTTCTCCCAGTGCTTGTTGGGTTTTCTCTGGGTGCTCCGGTTTCATCCCGCAAACCGAAGACATGCAGATTAGGCTAATTGGTGTTCTCAGACTGCCTGTAGTGTGTGAATAAGCATATGTGCCCTGTGATGGATTGGCACCCTGTCCAGTGTGTACTGTACCACACCTAGAATAGAACCCCTGTATACAGGATAAGTGGTTTGGTCAAACTGAATGTAAATAAAAGCCTTATACAACTTACATTATAGTATACTATAATATTTTATACTTTATACCAGGAGTAAATGACAAATATAAAGGTGTTTTTAGTGCCTAACATATTTCATTCATAGTCATCAGTATAATCAGGTGGTTGTATCAAAAAACAAAGAGAGTGGCTCATCTCTATCATTATTGTATTAACCCCTACATACCCAACCTCTAACTCTGTTTCCCCTGTAATTTCACCTTACTGCTTCTTTTTATTACACCTACTGAATTCGTCAATGTCTTTCAACAAAAGCAGAATACACAAAGGGCCTCATATACTGTAAGGCTCTTACACAGATTTACACACAATGCAGCTGGGGAAATGTGAGGCCCTCATATGAGGACAATAGGGCCTTGTGTTAACCTTGTTGCTGTATAATCAAAAGACTTTTTACAATAAATATATATATATATAAAATACAAAAAATATAATATATATACTAAAA
>QMIH01000130.1:219540-244301 GCA_003987875.1 Clarias batrachus
AGATAGATAGATAGATAGATAGATAGATAGATAGATAGATAGATAGATAGATAGATAGATAGATAGATAGATAGATAGATAGATAGATAGATAGATAGATAGATAGATAGATAGATAGATAGATAGATGAGTACTATATTGTCAGAATGTAAAATATTGTCAATACAAATTTATATTCTAATTTCCAAACCAGAAATCCATAATTAAAATTTATGCACTGTTTACCTCTTTGACCCTCACATCATCAAACTTTGATATGAGATGCAAAACTTAATTTAATAATAGTTAAAAAAAAAAAAAAAACAGCAATACACACAGCAGACATAAATCAGGAGGCTCTTACAACCACATCTTGTTGCTAAAGTTCATGTAAGTAAATTGTTGCTCAAGATAAATTCTTGACATATGAATGGAGGACATTTTTATGAGTAGTTCATGTTGTGTTCCAACAAATTGGAATGTTTATATTTAAAGAAATGTAATGAAATGTTTAGAATAACAAATTTCTACAAAACAAAACCAAATTTATTAACTGTCTAGCTAAGGAATCTAAAATACTTGTGTAGTTATGCTATAAAATTATAACTTTGTTGATTTTTCATTAGATTGCAGTGACATCAGTGACAACAGAGGATTGCTTGGTGGGTTTCTTTCAGGTACTCGGTTTCCTTCCACAATCCGCAGATTAGGCTAATTAGCGTTCCCAAATCACGTCAAAGTCTGCCAAGAACTCCATCAGTGTGCCCCGTCCTTTATGTCGTTGATCGCTGTCTGTGACGAAACTTGGGTGCACGGGTACGACCCTGAGAAGAAGTGGAAGAGCCGTTCATCTCTATGACGCAGCTCAACACCATTTCAATGTTCCCGGCATTGTGCATCGAACATTCATCCCCAGGCGCTAGGCCGTCAACAGCGCATTCTACCGCCAGGTTTTAAGGCGACACAAAACTTTTTAACACCACTTCGTATTAGTGTGATTTTTGTGACTGTGTTGTCTGAGGATGTGGTTTCAGTTTTTTACAAGTAAATTGTTTGAAATGTGTACAGAAGTGTTTGTACTTTAACTTCATTTTGCACTCTGAACAGTGCTAAGCAGTCACGTGACCACACTATGGCGCTCAATAGCAAATACGTGAGAGGAATTTCACTCATTTTATAATAGAAATATAACAACAAAGCAAGTATTAATTAAATACATTTTAATATAGTAGTAAAAAACTAAAATGTTCAACAAATGATTAGTAAGTTACATAAAACCATTTGTGTGAAATTGTGGTGATGAACGAGCGCTTGATAGAGTCAGAGTAGGCGGGGAATTAATTTCAATGACCCGCCCCTTTTTGATGACGTGAACAAGCAGGAAGTGAAGGTCGTGGGAAACATGGCGGCGCTCTGTGTGATGAGGTCTGTAAGGACAGCGCTCAGTTCAGTCCACGGCGCTATCAACAGCTTAACAGCGAGGAGATTAAATGGGCCCCAGCTGTCGTTTTTAGGCTGCACGGCGAGTCGCGGTGTCCGGCAAGGTAATGTTTATGAGTTAGCCCGTTAGCATGTTTACCTAGGCACGTGCGCATGTCAGATATAAATGTCAGAAATAACCGTCAGACTGCACAAAATGCCTGAGTGTATTTTCACTGTGCACTGTTATAAAGAGGAGAGGGGGTTTAGGCATGCAGAGTTTTCCCCCCTGAGCTGGAGAAACACAATGTGTCTGTTTACATGTTGTCTGTTTACTAAACCTGTTTGATTAAATAATTAATGTTGTATGAATGATCCTCCAAAATTCCTCAGTGCCTGCTGCATTGGTCATCATGAAACCTTATTTATTTTATTATTATTACACCTTTGCTTTTGATATTTAAGTTCAGATTCATCTTGATACTTGAAACTATTTAGAATTCCACTTATAATCACTTATTTCTGCAACACACACACAATATGAAAAGGTTTCTACATTTTTTCTACAAGACTGAAAATATTGCATGAACGTAAAAGTGCGTCCTGTTTAAATTGTTAATTTAGCTAAATTCATTTTTATTTGGAGAAATCTAAAACTGCAGATGGGAATCACCAGTGATCACCCCATAAGATATTATCTCGATAAACTCAGGATCCACATCAACCTATTTTAAAGATTCTTCTACCTATGTTAAAGTGTTTTTCTGTTCTTCTGTTGCTTCATGTCCACCCTGATGTATAAACCCAAACATATGAAACATGACGGATGTGGCAATATCTCCCAGCAGAGTTCCTGTAAAGTGGTGTTTTTGAATGATTGTGTGTACAGTTCCCACAGACAGATGAGTCTCTTCCTCAAGTTAAAGTGTTTTTCTGTTCTTCTGTTACTTCATGTCCATCCTGATGTATAAACCTTTTATTCCGCAGTGGTGGAAAAGCAAGAGGGGAAAACCACAGTTGTAAGTCTTCACAAACTGATTTTTCTCTTTAATTATATTAAATTAATTTTATTTATTGATTGAATGACTGTTTTTCTTCCTCGTAGATTGAGGGTCTGGTGGTAGCGACACCCGAGATTGTGCAACCTCCAAACCCGAATGCCAAGTGCCCGATTTATCGATGGAACCTTCAGAACAAGTATACGTACACGGTAAGTGTTATGAGCCGAGTGGTTCAGAACACTCTGAGCTTGAAGACGGTCTGTAAATTCCGCTTAAACATGTCTCGACTCCAGCTTTCTAAAATGATTTAAAGCTTTCAGACATTTTTTTTTCTTGAAATTTAATGGCTCGCCTTCATGTCTGAAGTCTGAACACGCTTTCTACCCTTTAAAAATCCGATCCGGAAGTCATACTAGGTCGATCCTAGACATTTTACAAGGTCACTTTGATCCCAAAACTAATCTGGAACATTTATGGACCGTCAGACACAGATTGATTATGGCGAACTGTCTGCACAGGACGTAGTACGTAACGTGATCTAACTTTTCACAGCAGTGTAGAAAATCACGCTGTAATTATGTTGCCAGATTGGTTGGAATGTGTTGTGTGCAGGTAATGGAAAAACCTAATCATATGAAATTCGGGTTCATGATAAATAGTATATGGTCTTAAAGAGCTTGCTGTTTACACAGTGTTAAAGACTTCGTCGTTAGCACTATAAGCAAAACTGGGGGGCAGGGGGGGTCTATCCACAGCAACCAAAAATGATGGATAACCTGAAATGTAAGAAAACTTGCTTCTATCAGCTATCGCAAATTCGAGTTTTGGTTTTTTATGTGACTGTGATTTTGTTTGGGTGGAATTTCATTGCACACTTATAAGATAAATTTTAAAAATGTACAGCGCCATCTGTTGAATTTTTAGATTAACTAATGATTTTTTTAAGGTCGATTTATTACTTTATTATTATTATTTTTTATAAGGCCATTTTCCATTTAAATTTTGAAGTATATCTTCTCTTTCAGTTGTCCGATTGCGATGAAATAAAGCCTACGTGTTATCTCATATACACAATAGATTTTTACGTGATGCATGCACAAACTGACAAACAGGCAGGGTAAAATTTTAAACATGTAAAAAATAAATAAATAAATAAACATCTTTGTTTGTTCTATTACTCATCTTGCATCCCCTCCAAATATTTTTTCAGTGCATTTTTCAATGTTCAGACACGCCAACTTTACAGCCTTATTATATGTATAGATTTAGATTTGCTTCCCACCAATAATAGTGAGCGGTTTTCATGCCTAATTGTGTAGGATTTTAATCAATCTGGCAATATTATATATACTACCTCACAAGAATGGCAGATATCACACGCATGCATGGGTATGTCTAGATGCAGTATGTCTATGATGTACAGTATGTCTGAACATGGCTTCAGTTCTACATTATAATGGAATAAAATAAAACGCTGACTTTGGATGAGGGGGATGAAGTTGTGTTAGATCAGGGAGAGGAAAAAAATTCTTTTCCTGTTGCTCAAAGCGGTGTTTCCGAGGTCAAGTCTTACCCGCTAACCTACTCGCTGTAAATTTTATAACCGTTCAAGATCAAGATCAAGTTTCTTACAGCAGGAAAAGCTTGAACCTGTACTCCCTAGATCAACAGTTACGACCCCTTAATCAATCCAGTACACACTCCTTTTTTTTTCATAAGCATTCCTGAGATTTTTTTATTTATTTATTTTTTGGTCAAATTAATATTTTTTTTTACCTTATCTGGGCATTCAAGCCAAACTGGAACTTGCGATGAAATTTCTCATGCATGAAGCCGTAAAATCATTTGACATTTTACAGAAGACCTCAAGCACAGGACGGTGATGAGACTCTTAGCTGCAGTAAAACATTTGAACTGGGCGAGCGTTTTAAAGAAGAACATGTGTGCATGAATATGTACAGTAAGTGATCCCGGCCGAGGTGGCTCAGAGCCCACCCCATGAACTTGAGGAAGAGATGCGTCTGTCTGTGGGAACTGTACACACAATCATTCAAAAACAACACTTACACATTACAGGAACTCTGCTGGGAGATAACAGAGCCACATCCCCCGTACAGTCATGTTTCTTATGTTTGGGCCCTTAAAGGAGTTCCTGGGAGGTCGATGTTTCAGACGTGAAGCAGGCAGTTCGATCATGACTCCGGTGTACAAAGAAAATTTTCTACCTTAATGGTGTCCAAACACTAGTGAAACACTGGGACAGTTTGTGCAGTTTTATAAGGAAACTAGCACAAGTACTCGTCATTGACCGGACAAGTTTGTTTGAAATAGTTAAAAGGTTGAAGCTAAAAATTACCTGATCAGCTTTAAAGTAATCAGTGATATTATTACTTCAGGTTGAAGCCCATGTACATGTCTGTCAGTCTTTCTGTACGACAGAACTCCCTGTCTAAGTTATTAGTACAAAGAAATAAATGGATGAGTTTTAATTAAAAAAGTGTAGCAGGAGATTATATAGAGAAATAAAGAAATTAAAGTTTTTATTCTCAACTGTGTTCAGTTATTCTACAAAATCAAAGTCCCGGTTTGACTTGAACACCCCTTGTATTAAACTGCATATGTGTCTTAATATTTGTTGTGCTTTTGTAGATGCCTTGCTTCCAATTCATCCCCAGTATCTCAGTCCATTTTATTTATTTATTTGCGCTTTTGTCTGTCTTCCTGAACGCACAAGTTTGTCCCCATTTTCTATGTAATAAAATGTCTACACACGCAGCACTAATATGTGTGTAAGTGCGTGCGCACAATTTAGCGTTGCCTTATTGTTCAGGCAGTGAACCCAGAAATGACTGTAACCATTTGTAGAAGTAGATGAGATCTAGGACACATTGCTTTACTGCCATTGGTGCTTTGTATTAAAGGATCGGCGTGTAATTTTAGAGCTCTCTGGAGACGGCGTGATGAATTGCAATCGGAGTGAAAACAGTGACGAGCCCTTCCCTTCACCTTAGCACCCCACTAAGTGTACCTCACATGTTGAGTTTTATTAAAACCAGGACCTGAGCAGCTCTATTGAAACAGCCCTTTAAGATAAATCACATGTATGGATGAACCGCAAGACCCTAAAAATAGAGAAATCAGATCGTTATTGATTTTGTAATGTGTTTTATATGTTGAACAACGGGGAGTTAACTTGATTTAATACGGAATAATAGTCAAATTTCTCAATAATAATAATTATACAAAATAAGACCGGATTGGCCGTGTTTTCCAAGTTAATACCTTATTGTCTTGAGACAGATTAGTTTTCCACTCAATTATTACCAAATGTTTTGCCAGGGTGTATACCGCTGCAATGTCGTATTTTTCTCTTTTTTTTTTTTTTTTTTTGTTCTCTACACATTGTTTATGGCTGCACACAGATCACTCGCCTGTTGTTTTTGTCTCACCTATAAAGAGCTCTTCTCTTCTACGATTTCTAAATCCACAGGATGTTTTATTACTGAGTCAATTCATTCGTTCTGATGGCGGGATGTTGCCGAGACGCATCACCGGACTCTGTCCTCAGGAGCACCGCAAGATCGCCATTTGTGTGCAGATGGCCCATCGAGCAGGTCTGTACCAGTACCAGCTTTAGGCAGCGTATGATGGCGTGTCTACACAGCTTTAGGTCCTGTGCAAACTGTTGTAAAAGGAAAGGTCGGCATCAAGGACGTTTAACGGACTTAAAATTATAGGATTCTAGTACTGTCCGAAAGGCACATGCTAATAAATGCTATAGAACCAGCATGCCTTAAAAGATCATATAAAGCCGGGCCTCCGAGTGGCACAGTGGCGCAGCGCTCGCCCTATCATCCGGAGATCACTAGTTCGATTCCCGGGTGATGCTGTAACCTCTCGCAGCCGGAGGTCTAGAGAGAGCTGATTGGCCGAGCTCTCTCAGAGAGGAGGGACGAGAGGTACTTGGTGCTCCCACATTAATCACGGCTCTACAGCCAGTCAGGGGCGTCTGTGAGCTCGCGCAATGGAGGGAGTGGATAGCGCTGTCGTCCGAGTGTGTTACACCGCCCCCAATGGTGCGCAAGCAAGCAGTTTGAAAAGATGCGGTCGGCGGAGGAAACACGTGATAGTCTTCGGCCCTCCCAGCTGAGTGGTAGTATGTGGGAGCCCCCTAGTGACGGGGAGGAATTGGACACGACTAAATGAGGGAGAAAATCGGGGAAAAATAAAATAAATAAATAAATAAAATCATATAAATCCAAAAAAAACTGTTAATTATTAAAAGAGTATCTGGTGTAGCTGTGCTTTGAGGACCCTTTTGTGTCTGGGACAGTTTTATAAGGAAATTAGTGCAAGTACTCGTCCTTTACCGGATGAGTTTGTAGAAATAGTTAAAAGGTTGAAGCTAAAAATAATCTGATCAGCTTTAATGTAATCAGTGATATTATTATTATTATTTAAGGTTGAAGCTCATGTACATATCTGTCTGTGTTTTTGTGAGGCAGAACTCTCTGTCTAACTTATTAGTACAAAGAAATAAATGTTGTAAGGTTCAGTATCTTTCGCCTTGTTTACTCCAAGTTGTACTTTTTTTCGTCCACAGCCAAATACACTCCCTGTTCGGTAATCGGAGAGTGAATCACAGATGAGAAATCAAAAAAGTAGATCAGATAAAGAAAAACGACTCCAGCGAGTCAAAATTCATTTCAGCAGTGGAAATATAAACTAATCCCAGGACGAATATTCAGTTTAGCGTTTCTGATGAATACCTGTTGGTGCAGATGTTGGTTTACATGGAGCAAGTAGCTTATTAGGATCTTATTTTAAAGTAGATTATTAAATTTGCTACATGACTGTTCACAACATCACTTTTACTCAACTTTTGGATTTCACTTATGGTGCAGATTAAACTTCAGCCAGATATGTAAGTGCTGCAAATGGTTCATTAAGTTCTGTTCACTGGTCAATTTAAGATGCACCACACAGTGCAGTACGCTGGTCAAACTTGTAGTTTATAATCTGGCACATACAGTAACTGCACATAACTTCACATCTGCTCAACATTTTGATTTAATTTATGGCACAGGTTTAACTTCAGGCAAAAAACCTAAGGAGTGGCAAAGTGTCGTTAGATTCTGTCCAGCCAGTTTTGCGTGATGTAACAAAATGTTGGTGGACAGACAGACAGGCAGACGGAGGGACAGACAAGACAATTTCAGATTTGTTTCTGGTCCTCAAGTGTGTGCAACAAGGATATCATTGAAAGAGCGAATTCTGATCAATGCACAGACAAAACCTTTCTTTTATTCATATAGATTAAGGTTATTAAGGTTTACTGAGCATCCTGCAGAACCACCCACAGTCCTTTTGAGCTGTCGCACCTGATTCCTAATTTGCATGCAAAATCCAGCAGCTTCCATTATTTATTTCATTTTATTTTAATTTTTTGGTCTGACAAGTGGTTGCTTATGGTATGTGAGTAATAAATGCATTATCCAAAAGAAAAAAAGAAGCTACTCTCATATATTAGTACTTTTTACTATGTTGCAGGTCTCCTGCCAGACCATAGACCACGTCTTCCTGAAGGCCATGTGCCAAAGCCCAAACCCAACCCCCTGCTCAACAGGTATGTGTATTCCATGCGTCACTGTAAACACTTCATTGGATTCTTGCTCCTTCCCTTGCTAAAATACAGTCCGTCACTGAACAGCATGTCACTAGAAGCATTTAATCAACACATTCCCATGCTTTTTTTTTTTTTTTTGGACTTTCCACTTAAAAACATGCATAAAAACAAAATATTTTTGGAAATGCTGTGAAGCTTGCTTTTACCCAGGCTCCATTAATAACGTTAATAAGTGCGAAAACAAAAGCCAGTCCCGAATTCCAGAGAGCAGTGACGTGGAATAAGACCCAACACAGTTCATGGGAACTGTACGCAGATGCTAAGATATTATCTGGAAAGAACGAATCATGTGCTTTTGTCCAGTGATGCACTGATATGCTTTTAGAGCAGCTGTTTTCTAGCAGTAGCACAGTGATCCCTTTCCAGGAGGAAAAGTGTCAAGTCTGAAGATTCACAGAGTTCCACAAAGGATCTAACTTGCATGACGGCAGGAGCCTAAAATTTATTTTGACAAACTATATCAGTCAAGGTTATTCTTTCAGAAAGACATTTAAATGTGCGGTCAGTCTTTGGAGCCAGCAGATAAAAACTGGAGGAGCTGTTTGTGATTGAACTTCTTGTGAGGTAGAGATGTACACTGTAGGGACGAGAATTGCCAAGGATCACACGATACGATATTCTCACGATACCTACAGTAGGTAGATTTGTATTGCAATTCTGTAAGTATTACAATTTTATAAACATCCACTTCGATTTTTTCCCCCATTTTATTAAAATTCTAAACAAACTTTTTTTATTCTAAGCAAATAATATTGAGCCTCGGCAAATTTAATTCATTCTGGAAGCGAGTTCTCAAGGCGAGAATTCGTATTGCGAAACACGTTTCAATAAGAAATAATGTGAATGTAGATAATCCGTTTCAGTCACACAAAAATATTACCAATTTCCAACGCTATAATCATATTTTTGCATATAAAAACAATCAAAACATTTAAGAAAAGACATGCAAATATAGGAAAAATATGCAATAAACGGACATTAAACCTCGCTTAACCTCAATTTAGGATTCCTCTTGGCAACGGCTGCTCTAAAAAACAAACTATCTTGGGACCCATGGTGCTATGTCTTCACCAAAATAATTTTAAAAAACGTACGCAAACAAGTTTTGAACAAACCGGACATTCGCTCGGTTGTGTGTCAGTGTGGCAATTCGCGAATTGTACCACAAAAGAATCGCAAAGTTGCAATGCTCAACAATTTGAGGAAAGAACCACATATGGTGTGATGGTCAGGTGTCCATATATTTTTGATCTTACAGTGTAGTAATTTATACTTGGAATGATGCATCATGCTGGTACAATTGACAGTGAATGAAAAAGTCTTTTTATATGTAAGGAACCATTAAGGCAATTTTTGAATATGGTACAGTGGACAAAGTTTAGCCACTTTAACAGGCGATTCAATGTTAAATATTTACAATATACACTACATTGCCAAATGTATTCGCTCGCCTGTCTTCACATGCATATTAACCTGAGTAACATCCAATTCATATTCCATGTGGTTTAATATGATATTAGCCGACTCTTTGCAGCTTCAACTCTTCTGGGAAGGCTTTCCACAAGGTTTAGGAGTATGTTTACAGGAATCTTTGACCATTCTTCCAGAAGCGCATTTCTGAGGTCAGACACTGATGTTGGACGAGAAGGCCTGAGAAGGCTCACAGTCTCCGCTCTATTTCATCCCAAAGGTGTTCTACCAGGTTGATGTCAGGACTCAACAGGCCAGTCCAGTTCTTCCACACCAAACTCCCTCGTTCATGTCTTTATGGTCCTTGCTTTGTGCACAGTCATGTTTTGATGGAAGGGGCCATGTTGGGAGCATGAAATTGTCCAAAATGTCTTGGTATGCTGAAGCATTTAAGAGTTCCTTTCACTGGAAGTGAGGGTTCCAGCATGACTGCGCACCATCGCACTTCTCGTCCAACATCAGTGTCTGACCTCACAAATATGCTTTTGAAGGAATGGTCAAAAATTCCCATAAACACACTCCTAAACTTTGTGGACAGCCTTCCCAGAAGAGGTGAAGCCGTTATAGCTCAAAAGGGGGCGGGGCCTAAAAACATATTCAACCACATGTATTAAGAATTGGATGTTACTCAATTTCATATGCATGTGAAGACGGGGAAGCAAATACTTTTAGCAATACAGTGTGTGTATATGTATGTATGTATGTATATACAGTATGTGTATAAATATCCACTATATTTAAAATATAACTTGTTATTTAGAGTGTATATTTAAAGGAAATGACAACACATCATAACAACCCAAGATCATGTAGTATTTGCAGAGATTTAATAACTCAAAACAAAATGCAAATAATTTGAACACAAATTGCGTTATTGCTTTAGCTAAATAACATTAAGAAATCAGTATTTGGTAAAATAACCCTGATTTGCAATTACAGCTTTCATGTTGGGTACCTTTATACCACTCTTTTATTTATTTATTTATTTATTTTTCAAAAAAGCAAACCGCTCAGCTTCGCTTGATGGTTTGTGACCCTCTACATCTTCTTTTGACGGCATTCCAGAAGTTTTCTGGGATAAATTGTCTCTTATTTTATTTTGTATATTCTTGTGACATATTGACGTAACTCCTATATTGATTTTTAAAGGTACCTGACGCGTTACTCTGTGAATTCGGTGAAGCCCATCTATAAGAAGGGAATGAAGTGGTGTAAGATTCGTATGCCTGTGGGACATCCGGCCCTCAAGGACAACATCAGATACAGCCCGAAGCCTCTCTACACAAAGCACTGACACATTTCCAGACACAACAATGAAGGAGTCAAGGCGTAATCAGGACAGCTGGAAGCCAGAGAGATCTGCAAAGTGATAACTATTGTTTGTCATGCTGCTGCATCTGATGCTCTACAGGCTGCTTGTTCACACGGAGATGAAACAGAACTTGTTTAGAGCTGACTCTAATGTTGAAATCTTCCCTGGAAACATACTTTTTTTTTTTTCTTTCATTAATATGCCCTTACAGTCACCACAATTACTGTTACAGGTTCTGTGTTTGTGGGAAGCTTCCATAAGTGATCCAAATAAAATCTGGTTTCCTGTAACTGAATCAGCTCGTCTGTGTGTGGGTGTGAGTGAGCGAGTGTGAGTGAATAGTGGTGGGGAAAATTCATCTGACAATCTGGTGTGATCACTTTTCCACAGGATGCAGTATATTTCTATTTAGATTTTCATTAAATTTACCAAAAAATGAGAGAAAAAAAACCTTGTTACATGAATAAAGTGTTCGTTTATAAGATTGAATCAGGTTGTCACTTTAATCTCTCTACAACATGAAAGGCAGGTCCAGGTTTTTGATGCCATCCCCCATGTAGACGTACCCGTGTTGGGATGTTTCGGGCACGTGGAAGAAGGTCAGACCGAGCCACAGCAGACTCCGGATCACGCAGACTCTGCCTCCGTGCTCGAACTGCAAACTCCATGATCCTAAGAACAGAACACAGGATCAGTGCTTGCTTTCGCATCTGTGCTACGGGCGATAAAATTAGCCGTAATTAAACCAACGCCACAATCGGGTAAAAAAAACAAGACCCATGACCATTCCTGGCAAGCGCAAACCAAGACTAGTGCAGTATCAGGAAAAGCGCTCTTTGATGACGAGCTATCCCGTAATGTACTGATAATCTTTTCGAACGGACGTTTTAACGCAAAAACGCAGTGATGCATATACAGGAAAGAAAGTCTGACGTAAAAACAGATTGAAGATTTAGAAATGAAGGACGTTGCCAAGATTGAAACTGTTAGTCTGGTACGTGTGAACAGGATGTGTTTGAGTCCAATGTCTAACAAAGAACCTGATAAGCGGAGTGAGAAGGCACATGATTCAAGTATTTGACCTGAATTTACAATCAAATCCACTGTGTGGAATTATTGCATTACATGGAATTTCTTCACATATTGTGTAACTGTTTATCGTGGATCCATGTGGGTGGATGGATAGGAAGGATAGCTGGAAGGAGAGTAAGAAAGAAGGAAGCAAGCAAACAAAAAAAAAGAACCAAGAGAAAGCGAATTAAGGAAAGAAGGAAGGAGCGAAAGGATGTAAGGAAGGAAAAAGAAAGGACAGGGAATGAGAGAAAGAAAAGATGGAAGGAGAGAAAGAATGAAAGAGGAATGAAAAAAGCGAGAAAATTGATTTTAAAAAGTAAAGTAAGGAAGAAAAGAATTAAAAAGGAAAGAATGAAAGAGCGGAGAAAAGAAGGAAGGAAGGAAAGAAACCTAAAGGCAGTCATCAAGGGTGTCTTGTCAGCGCATCAGATTCTGAGTATAGTGAAGGTCTCTCTAATAAAATAAATGTAAAAAAAAAAAGGATCTATAAAAATAAAAGGAGAATTTGATGATGGAACTTTTTCCAGTTGCTTGTGAATGATTTGTTGTTGTATTGTAAGGAATGATCTTTTATGTGCGAGTCCACGGGTTCTGACCGAGTAACCCTTCAAACCAACGTCGCTTATAAAACAGACATTACTGT
Organism: Clarias batrachus; assembly: GCA_003987875.1. Classification (NCBI taxonomy): domain Eukaryota; kingdom Metazoa; phylum Chordata; class Actinopteri; order Siluriformes; family Clariidae; genus Clarias; species Clarias batrachus. The sequence continues at coordinate 232,125 of QMIH01000130.1, forward strand.
ATGTAGTTTACCATCCGTGTATCAAACATACTCACTGGGCACATTATAAGAACACTATTCAGCCGATTATCTGATCAGCCAATCATGTGACAGCAGTGTATTGCATAGACTCAAGCAGAAAAGAAAAGGTCTGGTTTAGTGGATCTCGTTTAGAATCTAGTACCAACACAATGAACTCATGGACAATATCACAAAGCAAAAAAAATCAATGAAATCAAATTGGTTTCATTTACATTACAGTAAGTCGAGTGTTCTTTAATGGCCTTCCCAGTCACGGATCCGAATCCAGTATAACATCACTGAGGTGTGATTGATGTGAATTGAAGACTCACAGCACGAAAGTACATCTTAATACAATTTTACAGGATCTGCATGATGCAAGCACATCCCAAAGGAAGGTTTCGAACATCTTGTGGAATCCATGCGCTGAAGAATGTTAGGAGCGATGTAAGGCAAGCGCTATCCGGTCTCAGTGCAGGGTCCCGTGCTCAGTGAGCGTATATATTTCCCAAGTACCTAGGGTCAACTGAATGTCAAAATCCCTTAACAAAAAACTTCATTCTGCTGGATCATGCTCCTTCTGGACTGTGTAAGGACACGGGAAAGCATCCAGATGAACCCATTCAACTTCGGAACATGTTTTTGTCTGTATCGGAGATGTGAGAAATGTTTGGGTTTCTTAAGACGTCCGTGCAAAAAAAGAAAAGACAAAAAAAAAAAAAACCTTTGAGAGAAAGAGTATTTTAAGTGTTTGAGCAAATGAAATACCAGACCAAGGCCAAGTGTCAGGGCCACTTCTTCAAATGTTAACACGAAGTGCAGTGATCCAATGTGCAGTATATTTCAATTGACTGAAGTCCAAAAACTTTCTTTGGGGAATTCCTAAAATATTTAATAAAAACATTGATTATTTACGTTTGAAGTAATACTATATCATTGTGGAAGATGTTCAGATGGTGTGGGTGGTGACTTGAAGAGAGAGAAATTACAGAGTAGAAATGTACCTAGGCATCACTGCAAAGCTCATAATCCCACATTCATTGAGTGATAGCTCTCTAAGTATATATTCTTAATCTAGATTTACATTTAGATTAATAATATATATACGTTTCCCACCATGGACGCGAGCCATGTTTCTGTCAACTCCAAGGAACATCGAAGCAGACTCTCCAGGGATTTCCCTGACATACTATACCGTTAAGATTCCATCTGGTTGAGAAATATGAGCAAAGTATAGCATGAAATGAGAAGAAGCTCAGTAAACGCGAGCTATAAGATGAAAGTCATTAAGACTGGATCCTGTTTCCCTGTTTGTCCTAAGCCACAACATGAGGGCTCATCGGCAACAAAACCACCCAGTCTGACTATGAGGTTTAATACGGGTTCCTTGCCAGACACAGTGAAAGCTAAATAACAAGAATAACGTTTTTTCTTTGTTCGTGGTCGTGTCAAGGGAAGTACCGAAATGCATGGGAAAGAGCAATCGAATTATCCTTCACCCAGAAGACCGATTTCTTATGGGAAACGAAAACGAACATAGAAGAATAAAGAACAATGGAATCACAGTTCAGAGTACTATGCATTCATTGTGTCCCGGGTCAGCCGGTTACCGGTTTCCATCACTCAATAGATGGGAGAGGTCCAGCTACACAGAGCAAAAAATCTGCGCTAATCATAGACATATTTATGCCATTATCACATTTCGCTTCCTCATTAGTGTCATTCGACTTTCAGCATCATCCCCTCAATGGACCTCAGATTGCACACAGGATCATCATTCACACAATTCTTTAAAATATTATGTTCACTGGATAGCAAGTTGTTGAATTTGTACCCGTTTCTCCGATATTATATTACTCTAATATTTAATCTAGAACCTTAAAAAAAAAGATTTAGCCTCGATGGATCGGACTTCACACAGATGCTCATTTGAAGGCCAGGCCAACATCTTGAGCTCTTCGTGTGTGGTAAACCATTTCCAAGCATCTCTCCAAGCATTTTTTTCCCCAAAAAAAGTTGTTCGTAAATATTTGTGTAAGAAAAACCAGACTAAAATTTTAGCCGGATTTCCAAAAGTTTCACAAATGCTCTTTATAATTCTTCTACCATACATAAAATATGTTGAGCACCGACAAAGTGCGAACAGTTTTTACTCATTTCTATGGCGATAAATATTCAGTAATACACTGCCTGGCCAAAACAAATCACCATTTCAGAAGGGTCAAATTATTGGGCTGCATCAAGCAAAGAAAACAACTAAGGAGATTTATTACTGGAACTGGGTTAATAACCCTTTAACACAGGTTTTATGAAAACCTGGAAGGATAATGCTGAACGGTCAACTTTGTGTGAGTAATGAGGTCAGAAAAACAGTAAAAACCAGAGCTATATTTAATAGTGAAAGTAAGAGAATTTCCACACACACACACACACACACACACGCACACACACACACGCACACACACACACACACACACAAACAATGTGATGAGAACTCACAGGATTGGGGATAAACAGCTGCGTGGCCATAAGAAAACAACTTGTTAATGAGACTCATCAGAAAAAAAGGCTTCAATTTGTTCAAAAATATAAAGATTGGACTTTGGAGCAATAGAAAACGGTCATGTGGTCTGATGTTTCCCTATTCCAGAATGACGTGACAGGGTAAGAAGGGAAGCGCTTGAAGCGATGCACCCATCATGCATAGTAGGCAGTGTTATGATCTGGTGTTGCTTCAGTTGCTCTTCAAGTCCTCTAACGACCTGAATGTACTGAATGACCAGATTACCATATCTGTGGAGTTTTTCTTCCTTCATGGCACAGGGATATTCCAGGACTCAAATTGAGGAAATCATCATGAGGAACCATTTTCACTCATGAACTGGATGCCACATTTGTGTGCTGTTATTCAAGCTAAAGGTGACTGAATGAAATCTTGTATGACTTTTTTTTTCCCCCAGGCAGCGTATATCAGTAGTAATAAACAATCACTAAACATCTAAGACATTTGGTTTCAGAAAGATTGGCTTGTTCTCCATTTTTACAGACCTACTGATGGTTTTTATTTGTTCTAATTTATGGGATTGTGTGGATTTGATTACTTTTTTATACCCTTTAATTAATGGCAATTATATCAAAGGACAGATTTTATACAAAATGTGCTCAGTGGAACTCTTAGCCACTAGTATAAGGCTGTGATTTTGATAAAGAGTCCGATTTGCACTAAACATTTACAGCCCACAGTATATTCACAACAGATTTCAAAGTGCTATAATTCATCATGATCACGTTATTAAAAGTTAATCAAATCAACTTTTACATTAGTTGGGTGGCCTATGTGCAGCACTGTGAGAAAAGGCTTAGGCATCCTAAATATTTTATACAACTCTCTCTTAAATTTTCATTTTATGACTTCTGCAATATTGAGCCAATAAAAAATAATAGATTTCAAAGACAAATAAAATCAAATAAAAAGAAGGAAATTACAGGAAGGCTTTTGTATGGCAGTAATGGAAGCAACATATAAAAATAAATGCATACATTATATCCAAAAAACAGAAACAGGTGTGACAGTCAGGGTCCCTGGAAGAAGTGTGGCATTTTCCTTTATCTCATTCTCCATCCCACTTAGATTGTGTTTATAGAGGTAAACCAGATGCTAAACAGATGATTAGTGCTGTATATAAGTCATATAAACACAAGTAGTTCAGCCATGTTAGATGTACTTAAAGGTAAATGGGAAAATGATATACAAGAACAATTTCCAGATAAACACTGGCAAAAGATAATACATAGAATTTACTCATCATTAGTTTGCCTCAATGTCGTCATAGTGTGTGCGGGCCCTCTTTTTTACAGCATCTGGGGCTTTTGGGAAGCCTAAACATGCTCAAAAAGCCATGAAAATTGGCATATGAAACCTAGTACACATTTAGATCTCATTGAGCTGAACAACTTTCACATGGTATGGCAAGGGCTCTACTCAACAGGAAGTCATTTATTTTCAAAATTGAATTTGAAAAACTCACCCAATGGAATTTGATACACTCCTCCTAAATAATTTATATGATCGCCAACAAACTGGGCCTATTTGATCTAAGGACAATAAGGATGCAAAATTGCAAAGGGATTTGTGATATCTCAAACAGGTCAGCCATGACGCTGTCTTAAACTCGATGCCGCAGGGTGCTTGGCCCCGCTCATCGTTGCTTGCAACTATATTTTCTTAGGTCTTTTTCTGCTGACTGGCTACTGTTTTTCTTGTGGGGTCGGGGGGAAGGGGAATGGGTGGCATGTATGGTGGTATCATGCATGTATGTATATGTATCCTGTTTTTAAAAAATGCTCAGAAAACTTTCCTTAAAAAATGCACAAGCACTGAATAAATTGAAGTAAAATATAATCAGGAACACAAGCACAAAAAAATTGGGGGGGATTTTTACCAAAATAAAATCCCCTGTGTTAAACTCAAATGAATTTATTTTTTTCATATAGTGTTAAGTACTGTGCAGCAGTTTCGCAACACCACTCATTTCTTCATATTTTGCCTCTAAAGAGTCTGTATTTGGATCTACTCTTGAGGAATAGTTTTCCAGACACCCTGAAGGACTTTTTCTTCATCTGTGAGTGATCAGAATGCTATGGCTCATTAGTGTGTGCATGTTGCATTTTCACCTTTGGGAATGTCTTCACTTAGAGGATCCAGGAAGTCGATGGTAGGGTTTAGATCAGCCATTTCCAGGATGGATTTTTTCTTCAGGTACTTGGGCTCTGAGAAGTGTAAATAATTGTTTAGCTTTGCTGCCTCTGTTGGGTTCAGGCCTAGGGAGAGAATACAGAAAATAATATGAATGACAGAAATTGAACTTGTAATAAAACCATGGAGTGCACAGCTGCATCTTATCATCAAAAATAAACACAGACACTCACACACACACACACACACACACACACATATACACACAGACATACACAATACAGAAAGTCATGCAGTAACCATACCCTCAAAGCTGCGGTTATTCTGTACAGTGCCGTGAGGGCTTTTGATGTATGCGCCACGCGGTACAACAGACACCTCATTATCGATGTGGAACACGGTCACAGCTAGCCTGTTCTCTTCACTCACTTTCAACTAGGAGGGAAAATCACCAAAGCAAATTAACAACCGTAAATGGTATTTAAAAGCGCCTTGTAGATCATACTTCAGTCCCGAGTCTAAGCATTACAAAGTAAACACCTCGTTTATCACAAGATTATGTTTACTCGCGCTGATAGTTCTTTACGGATTCGAGATTTACAGATTACACGCTTTGTTTAGAATTGTGTTTTGTACTTTTATCTGTTTTAACTGGCAATTTAAGGGACTTATGTAAATATGGAACACTGATAAAAAAAAAAAAACCTCAAAAGGTCATCTGAGTCATTTAAATGTCCTCTATTTGACCTTGTTATTATTGGATGAGTATGCTGTAGTAACCATCCCAGACTATCCCTCTGACTCACCGTGACTTCTCCCTCGGCAGCATCATCTCCGTCTTTGGGGTGCCGTGTCTCATGGTGCTCGTATTGGTGTGATGGATCACCTATAAAGCGCCCCTTAGCCGCTACAGCCACGTCTTCTGCCAGGGCCTCGGTGGCAGGAGGGAGCAAGTGCCAGTCCATGCAGTTAAAACTAGATGAGAATCAAAGTTAATCTTTCTTAAATATGTTCTACTGCAACATATTTATGCGAGTTCTATATAGTGTATTATGTGATTTCTGGATATGCGGTACAGTTAAGCATTTTTAACTCATTTTGGCAAATTATTGTACACAGACACACATGGCTGTTCATAATTTTGAAGCTTTGAAGTGCCATTGGTTTTGCTGCATTAAGGAGCCATTAAGCATTTCAATATTAATGAAGGTACGAGGAGTGTTCGAGGCAAACTGGGACTTTTGATTGCGCAGAATAACAGATTAGGAGATTTTAAAGTTCTTTATATAATCCAATGTTACACTAATGCACTCATCCCAGTGTTTCACTTGTGCTTGGATGCCATCAAGGTAGAAAGTTTCCTCAGTATTCCAGAGCCATGATCTGCTCTCAGCTTCATGTCTAAAACCCTGGCCTCCCAGGAACTCCTTAAATAGATCAAAGCTGCGAAAATGGCGTGTAGCGAGGTCAGGACTGTACGGTGGATGTGGAACGAGTGAGGGGTCTTGGTGAATGATTGTGACAGATGATTGTGACCTCTGAACGTTCACCTCGACCAGGATATGGCCTCCTTTAAAACGTTTTCACCATTGAAATGTTTTACTGTGACTAAGAGTCTCATCACCAAACTGTGCTTGAAGTCTTCTGTAAGCGTCAATCGACTTTACATCTTCAATCATGAGAAATTTCAATACAAGTCCCGGTTTGCCCTGAACACCCGTCGAAATACTTACAAAGGTAAATTAAGCAGACAGATGATGCTATAGCACTTGGGGGACACGCAGTTGCTTTGAAACATGAGATACACATTTTGAGTGTGGGAAGCTTTTGCATCTGGTACCGCTTCGGCTTTTATGTCTGCTGCGCCCTGTTCTCCAATCGGGAATTCTGTGCTTTGTTATAACCTTTTGGGACCACAGACGTTTATGCAGTTGGTTAATCAGTTCTTTAAAAAAGCTGCTGTTGACAGAACTGGTGTGGGAAAAGGCCGATGAAACTGTCAATCAACACTATTACTGACACTGTTATTGGAAATAGAACAGTTACATGGGACAAAACTGCAGCAGGTGAAGCTATAGCGTTTTGCAAAATCATCCAAAATTCACTCATATTAAAAATATATATATATATTTTCACCTTAATTTGTGCTTTTAAACATCCTCATGATTCAAAGAAACAATGCTGAAAAAATTTTGGTAACAGCTTATACAGTAGTAGGGGATGGGATGTTGATTCAATGATGTTGATTCATTTCCTTTGTGTGCCAATGTATACATTTATGTTTGATATTATGCTATTATGCAGCTGAGTGTCAAACTTCTAACTGGTATTGTACAGTATGTGTATATAGACACATACAACTGGAGACAAATGTCCATTTTCATTTATATCCAAAAGGAGAACAAAAAAAGAAAGAGATAGACATGTAAACATGAAGTGATTATAAAAAAGAAGATATGAAGCTTCTTTGGCTGGCATTTCTATTTAACAGCAAGCATTTTCGCTGATCAATGTCATTGGTTCCGTCCATCCATCTAGTAACCTCTGTAATTAAACTAGGGAACATGGAGGCCAATGGTGACCATCGTATTTATTTCCATTTGTATGCAGTGCCTTTGAAAGGTTTTCAGCCCTTTGATTTACACCTTCAAATACAGTATCAGTTTATATATATATTTATTTATTTTTAAACATTGCTTACTTTTTAAGCCAGGAATAAGATTTTTTTTTGTCACATATACTGTACAGTACATCACAGAATCGTTTCCTCACTTCAGGAGCGTCAGACATCATATGGCACCCCTGGAGCAGAGAGGGTTAAGGGCTTAACTCAAGAATCCAAGAATGTCAGCTTAGTGGTGGTTGGGCTTGAACCGCTGACCTTCTGATCAGAAACACAGTATGTTAACCATTGTGGCACCACTAATCGGACAGCCAGTTAGCCTAATCTGTATGTCTTTGGATTGTGGGAGGAAACCAGGGTACCCAGAGGAAACCCACCAAGCACGGCGAGAACATGCAAACTCCACACACACAGACTGACGCAAAGTGGAAATTGAACCCGCAACACTGACGGTGTGGAGCCACAGTGTTAACCACTAGACCATGTCACCTAAATAGCAGTTAATGCTCATCAATTAGGCAGTTCTTTGCCTTTTTTTAAATACATTTTTTATAGAAGCAGAAAAAAATCTCTATCTAATTTACAATTTGTTTATAAAAGAAAAAGAAGGTAAATACTTTCTGGAGGCACTGTATAGAGCTATGTACTGTACATACCTGTCACAAAAACAGACCTTACATTATATATACTAATATAATATATGCAGTCATGGCCAAAGGTTTTGAGAATGAAACATATTTGTTTTCATAAAGTTTGCTGCTAAACTGCTTTTAGATCTTTGTTTCAGTTGTTTCTGTGATGTACTGAAATATAATTACAAGCACTTCATACGTTTCAAAGGCTTTTATCGACAATTACATGACATTTATGCAAAGAGTCAGTATTTGCAGTGTTGGCGCTTCTTTTTCAGGACCTCTGCAATTCGACTGCGCTGCTCTCAATCAACTTCTGGACCAAATCCTGACTGATAGCAACCCATTCTTTCATAATCACTTCTTGGGGTTTGTCAGAATTAGTGGGTTTTTGTTTGTCCACCCGCCTCTTGAGGATTGACCACAAGTTCTCAATGGGATTAAGATCTGGGGAGTTTCCAGGCCATGGACCCAAAATTTCAACGTTTTGGTCCCCGAGCCACTTAGTTATCACTTTTGCCTTATGGCACGGTGCTCCATCGTGCTGGAAAATGCATTGTTCTTCACCAAACTGTTGTTGGATTGTTGGAAGAAGTTGCTGTTGGAGGGTGTTTTGGTACCATTCTTTATTCATGACTGTGTTTTTGGGCAAAATTGTGAGTGAGCCCACTCCCTTGGATGAGAAGCAACCCCACACATGAATGGTCTCAGGATGCTTTACTGTTGGCATGACACAGGACTGATGGTAGCATCACCTTTTCTTCTCCGGACAAGCCTTTTTCCAGATGCCCCAAACAATCGGAAAGAGGCTTCATCCGAGAATATGACTTTGCCCCAGTCCTCAGCAGTCCATTCGCCATACTCTCTGCAGAAGATCAATCTGTCCCTGATGTTTTTTTGGAGAGAAGTGGCTTCTTTGCTGCCCTTCTTGACACCAGGCCATCTTCCAAAAGTCTTAGCCTCACTGTGCGTGCAGATGCGCTCACACCTGCCTGCTGCCATTCCTGAGCAAGCTCTGCACTGGTGGCACTCCGATCCCGCAGCTGAATCCTCTTTAGGAGACGATCCTGGCGCTTGCCGGACTTTCTTGGACGCCCTGAAGCCTTCTTAACAAGAACTGAACCTCTTTCCTTGAAGTTCTTGATGATCCTATAAATTGCTGATTTAGGTGCAATCTTAGTAGCCACAATATCCTTGCCTGTGAAGCCATTTTAATGCAACGCGTTTCTTTGCAGGTCACCATGGTTAACAATGAAAGAACAATGATTTCAAGCATCACCCTCCTTTTAACATGTCAAGTCTGCCATTCTAACCCAATCAGCCTGACATAATGATCTCCAGCCTTGTGCTCGTCAACATTCTCACCTGAGTTAACAAGACGATTACTGAAATGATCTCAGTAGGTCCTTTAATGACAGCAATGAAATGCAGTGGAAAGTTTTTTTTTTCGGGATTAAGTTCATTTTCATGGCAAAGAAGGATTAAGCAATTCATCTGATCACTCTTCATAACATTCTGAAGTATATGCAAATTGCTATTATAGAAACTTAAGTAGCAACTTTTCCAATTTCCAATATTTATGTAATTCTCAAAACTTTTGGCCACGACTGCATACTGAATGCATAAAATGACCAAAAGTTTGTGGACACCTTACCCTCACACCCATACTGTATGTGTTTGTTGAACATCCCAGATTTATCTGATAATAGCCTCCATTTCTCTGGAAATGATTTCCACTAGATTTTCCCATGTTCCCAATGAACGACATGTTCCTCCACTCCAACCTTTCCACAGTAGGTCTTCCTAAAGCTTGCTTTCTGAATAGAGGAACTTTGATGCTTTGATGTACATGCATCATCATCATCATCATTCTCATTATCTATACCGCTTTAACCTGTATATAAGATTGCAGGGGGCCTGAAGCATACTGTATCTCAGAAGACACCTTGGACGAGGTGGCAATATAGTGCATGGCATAACACATACACAAAAGCTCATTCACACACTACGAGCAATTTTGGAATGCCAACTAGAATAATCTGCATGTTTTTGAACTCTGGTAGGAAGCCGGATTACCAGGAGGAAATCCACCAAGCACAGGGAGAACATGCAAACTCCATGCACACAGACCTGAGCCTGTGGAGGTGCAAGGAGACAGTGCTAACCACTGACCACAGTGCCACCCAAAGAGAGTTAATGTTCATCAACTAGGCAGTTCTTTCTTTTCTTTTTCTTATTTTTTCTTTTTTATAAATATATACCTTTTTTATAGAAACAAAAAAATCCCAATATAATATATAACATAGCAAAAAGAGAAACATTCACTAGCAGGTTAATATTTCCTGGAGGTACTTATAAAGCAATTTACAGTACATTCAGTACAATTTACAGTACATACCTGTCTAAACACTGTGTATATACCGTTCCTAGAGAACTGCGATACACTACTCCTGGAGTATTTATATATAAATATATTATATGGCCAAAAGTATGTGGACACCGCACCCTCATACCCATATCGTACGTGATCTATCCTTACTCTGCTCTCATACTAGCCTCCATTTGTCTGTGAATACTATTAACTAGATTTTCACAAGTGATTGTTGTGCTTTGCCGAGTGACCTACGAGTTCCTGCACCCCAACCTTTCATACACCATATCTTCCTGGAGCTCGCTTTGTGCATAAAGGTACAGTACAGCAATGCAATACATGCATCTTTACAGATATTTACATGAAGATGACACCACCTTGGGAGGTCTGGAGTATAAAAGACCATCTACTGTACAGATGATCTGAGAGCTAGATTGTGTAAGTGGACAAGGTGTTTAAGGTTCTGCATGTTATGTGCTAAAATGCCCCCCTGCCACAGATTGCCCCTCCTATTTAATCTCCTTTGAATATTATATTAGAACAGAAATGTATAGGTTTATGAATTACAAATGACAAATTAGACCAAACGAATTTGATTATAAAATAAGCAATATGAAAAAAATACATGTTGAATAGGAATTATTTTTTTGCATAAGTTTTTTCATATACAAGATGCATTTCGTGTAAGTGTTCAGAATAAATATATATTTAATGCAAACATTTTTGTATTACATGACAAATCATTGCAAAATAAATGTGTCAGAAAATAAATATTATATGAGAATTTGTATTAATGGTCTTGACACCTGTCACATATAATAGTAATATCGTATTTGACTATGAATTTTTTTTCGTATTATTTCTATGAATAATAGCTGATAGAGATTATATAGGGGGGCGGGGTAGGGTAGGGGGTGGCAGGGCATTTTAGCACACAACACTGCTCACACAGGTGTGTAAGAATTACCAGAGATCAGCAATTTCTCAAATATCCCCAAACCAGCCTATGTGGCACTATGGCACCACCACATCCTAGAGATGACTGATTCATTTAAATTAAGTGTGTACCTGCATGATTCTCTGCACTCTGATTGGCTGCATGGATGTGAGTGTGTTTCTTACCTGTATAAACACTTCCTGTCTTTTATTTCATCTTCTCCAACCCCCTGAGCGATGTAATAATCGTTTTTAATCCCCAGGATCTTTCCCCAGAACAGGACTCGGTTGAATTTGTAATTTCTCTTCAGGATGAGCAGGGAGGTGTGCAGGGCTGCTCTGTGCTCGGTGTTCAGGGTCAGTCCGTTCCCACACACCACATCCAGGTAATACAGCAAACTGCTCGACTCCATCGCTCTCACCTGATGATAAATTGTTATTAAAGTATAACGGATACAATCGGATACAACGCAAGTTTGGAGCGCGTGAGAGTGAGCGCGTGAGCGTGCTCGGGGTTGCTACGGTAAACACACTTCCTGGATACGAGTTGCCATAGCAACGCGAGGTAGCAACAACGCGCCTGTCGAAATAGCAGAGCCTTTTACGACAGGTGCGTTGTTGCCGTGTCGTGTTGCTATGGCAACTGGTCTACAGTAAGTTTGTTTAGATTTTATTTTTGTATTTTTTTTCACAGTTTATTAATCGTTGATTTCAAAGAGTTATTTGAGATGTTTCTGGAATAAATATGTTGTATTTCTCTCTGGTTTCTTTCTGCCAGTTTTCCTATTAATTAATCATGATTTAATTAACAAAAATTAAGAAGCATGACGAACACATGTATATACACAATAAAATATACATTTTGACATAATGTACACAAAAACACATGTGTGTTTTTGTGTACAAATATATATATATA
>QMIH01000130.1:244358-261692 GCA_003987875.1 Clarias batrachus
TATATATATATGTGTGTGTGTGTGTACTTTTTGCCTGCTTTAGCATTACAATTCCCCTTCACTCAGACTAAAACCTCTTCCAGCATGCCAATGCCCTTGTCCACAAAGTGAGCTCCATGAAATCATGGTTTTTTAAGATTGGAACCAAATAACTCAAGTGTCCTGGCCATAGTGCTGAAACTGCAGCCCAGACCTCGTTTTTCAGCATCAGGAATGGGAATGATCACAAAGCCCCCACAGCAACATTTCTAAAATCTACAGGAAATCCTCCCAAAAGAGTGGAGGTTATTATCAGAGGCGATTCTACAGTCGGTTGGGGCCCTAGGCAAAAATTTGCATGGGGCCTCTCCATCCAGCATTCATCACCATTATCTTATAAATAATAAATAGGTTTGTCACGGGCCCCCTACTGGCCTGGGGCCCCAAGCGGTTGCCTACTTGTTGACAAGAAGCGCCTCTGGTAATTATAGTAGCAAAGTGAGACAAAATCTGGAACGTGAGGCCATATAGTATATGTAGTATATATCTATTTACAGCATTGAAATACTATACGAGATATCGGTGTAACCTGCCAATTTAGGACATTACGAATCTGTCCCAAACCCTACTAGGAATTTTGTTGATAAATGTTGCCCCGACTCTTTGCTAAATGCAAGATTAAAACATTTGATAACTCATGGGCCATGTTTTGAGCTGTAAGTATTTATAGTCATATTAAGAGGATACAAATTTGGACTGGACTGGACTGTGATATATTTCTGCATGAATGAAGGCAAAGATAACATGTCACCAACTTCTATCTGTGGGAACTCTATATGCAAGCATTCACCAACATCACTTATACATCACAGGAACTCAGCTGGGAGTTATTACCTCGCTCTGAGTCTTTTCTACATGATTGGAACATGTTCTTTTCTACATGTTTGGAGTTCCAGGGAGGCCAGCGTTTTAGACTTGAAGCAGGCAGATCGATCATGGCTCCGAGGAGAACTGAGAAAACTTTCTTCCTTAATGGTATCTAATCACTAGTGAAACTCTGGGATATGTGCATGAGTGTAGGAGGGGATTATATAGAGAATTAAAGGGAGTTTTTACTTTCAAAATTGTGTTCTGTCATTCTGCACAATCTCAAGTTCTGGTTTGACTTGAATGCCGCTTGTAAAATCTTTAAAGGGGGTGATATCTTCATCAAACAGCAAGTCCAATTCCAGGAATTGCAAAGTTGGAAAAAAGAATATACATTTAAAATGTAACGAAATAAGCTAGTGGTTGTTTAACTTTTTAAATATTTTTAAGCATGGTTTAGGTATATTAATCAAATAACCTGATGCATGGAAAAATGCTTATTCTGCTACTGCAAGAATTAAACTATTATTTGTTTGTTTTTTAAGTTTTTTAAAATATTTGAATTTTAGAAGAAAAAAAAAGGACTTAATCTACTAAATTTTACTTGGTATTTACATGGAAAATTTCTGGTTTTCAGTCCGGACTTGCATTTTTATTTTAACTCAAATTTCACAGAACTGCAGTTTAATGGTGTAAAGTAGATAATGTAGTTTGTAACGCTGGATCATGTTCACGTCTGATGCAAATTCAGCATTTAATTTTTAGAAAGCAATTCTGTACTCTTTGTTTTTCAATGGAGAGATCAAACGATTTAAGAGCTTGATCTCTTCAATGAAAACCAATAAGCAGGAAATGACACTACTGAGGACTTCGATCTGATTGTTGTATGATTCGTCATGTCACAGATGAAAGTCTTTGTATTACATTTGATCTGATTAAACATGTGTAATTGCTTTTTCTCTCTGGCACAAAAATCTCTTCTATAAATGAGCACAGGTGTTCAAAGTCTTAATGCTATCATGAGGCTGCAACAGTAATCCTGTTCCAGAAAACAAAATCCAAACAGTGATAGAAACCATTGAGTTAAAATTCTTGTTCTTATCGTGTAACATGACATGTACTTGGCACTGCTGGAAATTTGGACCAAAATCCCGAAACTTGAAGTCTTCTAAGACTAGCTTTCAGTGTATTTAAAGTTTAACAGATGGATGATCCAAGCAGAATGTTGCATCATGGGAATCTCACCCATTCTCATCATGGGAATGATATTAAATGATAGTTCACAGTCTAGTACTGAATTTAATCAATTTGTTGCAAGTTATTACATCATATCACACCATCTGACACACAATAAATGTGTTTTACCAAATCATGTTTCAGCAACTGCTTATACTGTAGATATAAAGAACGGTAATGTTCAGTTTAGATAAAGTTTTTGTGTTGCCCCTATCAATATCCGTCGTCTCCCGGCAGCAGCAGCGTTGGTGATGCCGTCCATTGTCGTCACACTCTTCTTCGATGTGCAATTCCTCTGAAACTATTCATGGGAATTTGACCAAACCATTAAAAAAAAACTTTTTCTAAAGAAAGCACAGGTGTGCACTAGTTAATGAATTTTTCTAATAAATTTTTAAAATACATTATAATTTTTTTTTATTAAAAAAAAGAAAAAAAAAGTATTTTCGAAAGAGGGGAGGGTCAAATCAGTTATTCACAACTCCTCCTAAACCATTCGTAGATATTTGACGAAACTTTCACAGTACCTTTTTCAGAAAGCAGAGATGTGCACAGTCTATTTAAAAGGGCAGAATGCATGCCAGTTATAGTTACCAAAATAACTACATTGAAAACTGTGCACACTGAACACTGATACAGTCATGAATGATGTCATTAAGGAAAATAATGATCATAATTTTACTCTCCCTATGACTTTGGTAAGTAATATTTATTTCTTAAAAAATGTTTTTGTAGCATCACTTTTTCCATTTTTCACTTTTTTTCAGTGGGCAGGCGGCAAAAAAGACTTGTTTATATATTCATTAGTACGTCAGTATGTTAAAACATTTGTGATTTCCAGGCAGTAATATTCCAGCAAACATATTTATATTTTTTTATTAATAGATTATTATCTCATAGAAAAATATTTGTAGGCCAGAAAAAAAAGCAGCATATATGTAAAATGTAAAAGAGCACTTAAAAAAAAAGAAAAGAAAAAAAAAAGGTTCTGGTTTTGCATGAAAAGAGAAGTAGGTGCTGAAGCTGGTTCTGTAGGATGTTTAGTAAAACTAAGCAGCTCATTTCCTCATAAAAGTGAAGTAGTTGGCCAAAACATGGAATTGGTGCTAAAAAGTACATTTCAAGGTAGGATCTTATAACAATTTTTCATAAAACTTAATGCTTCTTATCTCCCAATCTATGCTTCTTCTTTTTTTGTAAACATGCATAAATAATTATACAGTATTTAATCACATAGAAATAAACACATTGGCTAAATTTTATGTAGTGTCTGTAACTTTTTAAAATTCAAATCTTCAATCAGATGAACGTTGGCCAATTTAGATTTCACACAAAAAGTCATAAACCTGTGGATTATTCTAAAATGCAAAATTGTTGAGATATTGCAATATGAATTTGATACTGTGTTTTGGCCAAGTATTTTGTTGAAAAATGTTGCAGAGACATTTTTTGAAAATATTTTGCTCTACAGCAATTATTTACATGTTCTTAATACTTTGGCCTTTTAGGAAGCTGGCCTTAGACTGGGCTTAAGCGGGCAGCTTTTCAGTGATGTCTAGTGCCTGCAGTTGCTTTTCATGCTACCTGATATTACCTAAACGATGATGGGTACCCTGTTGAGTCTACAGTAGGACTTTTTCCTATTGCCATCTCAGGGAGTTTTTCCCTGTCACTGTCACCCTGTGCTTGCTCATCAGGGCAAACTGAAAGCTATAATTTACGCATATTTCCTTACTCCCTCTCCACCACCGAGACTCAGGCGATGGAGATATATGTTTCTGACGCCCTTCGCCATGGTACCATCGGGCCCTCCTCCTCGCCTGCCGCCGCGGGGTTTTTCTTTGTGAAGAAATAAGACTTACGCCCCTGTGTCGATTATCGGGGGCTCAATAACATCACCATCAAGAACAGACACCAACTCACATCTTACCAACTCAGCCCTGGACCTCCTCTCTGGCGCCACCATATTCACAAAGTTGGTCCTTCGGAGCGCCTACAACTTGGTGCGCATCAGAGAGGGCGATGAGTGGAAGACGGCCTTCATCACCCCCACTGGACACTACGAGAGCCTGGTCATCCCATTTGGACTCTGTAATGCACCCGCCGCCTTCCAACAGTTCATCAACAATGTCCTCAGGGACATGCTAGGGCGGTGGGTGTTTGTTTACCTGGACGACATTCTTATTTACTCACGTACAGCTGAGGAACACACCCAGCACGTCAGAGCGGTCCTTAAGCGATTGCTCGCCCACCAACTGTACTGGAAGTTGGAAAAATGCGCCTTTCACAAGCGCTCCACCACGTTCCTGGGTTTCGTCATCTCGCCCCAGGGAATGGCCATGAACCCGCAGAAACTAGAAGTTGTGCGTCATTGGCCCCTACCCAAGACCCTCAAGCAGCTTCAGCGGTTTCTTGGGTTTGTCCTTCTATCGTTGCTTTATCCAGGACTACATTACGGTTGCCGCCCCTTTAACTGCTCTGACTCGACCCGCATCTCATCACTTCAGCCTCAACCCTGCCGCCATCACCGCCTTTCATGATCTATGCCACCGATTCTCCACCGCCCCGATTCTACTGCACCCAGACGCAAGTAAACCAGTTGTTGTGGAGGTGGACGCTTTGGATGTGGGCGCCGGGGCCGTTCTTTCCCAACGAGGTCCAGATCAGAAGCTACATCCCTGTAGTTTCTTTTCCAAGAAATTTGACCCCACTCAGCAGCGATACGGGGTAGGGGACCGCGAGTTGCTGGCCATAAAGTGGGCTTTGGAAGAATGGCAACACTGGCTCCAGGGCACCAGGGAGCTGTTCATCGTCTGGACGGACCATCAAAACCTGATCACCATCTGCAACTTAAGACAGCTCAACCCGAGACAGTTCTTCGAACATTACAACTTCCACCTATCCTACCGCCCGGGGTCCAAGAACACCAAAGCTGACGCCCTCTCCCGACAACACGGGCGGACCCTGCGCCTGTCATCGCACCCACCAAGATCACTGCACCACTTCACTAGGACCTGGAAACGAGGGTTCGCCGTGCACAGATGCCGGACACCCCGGCGCCAACCACACCCTCCAATTCATACGACCCACCTTCAGGTGGCCATCTATGGCGAGTGACGTCAAAGAGTACGTCCAGGCATGCCCAGTGTGCACCAGGGCAAAGGATACCAACCAACTGACACTGGGGGAACTACAACCACTTCCCGTTCCCCATCGGCCCTGGACGCACATTGTTGATTTCATCACGGGCCTGCAGGCCTCTGAAGGGAAAAACACCATCTTAACCATCGTCGACCGGTTCTCCAAAGCCGTGCACCTGGTGGCCCTCGCCGGACTCCCGCCAGCGAAGAAAACATCAGAGCTGATTTTAGAACACGTAGTCCGACTGCATGGGTTCCCAAAAGACATCGTCTCAGACAGGGGGCCCCAGTTCACCACACGGTTCTGGAAGGCCTTCTGCCATCTGATCAATTCCACCTGTAGTCTATCCTGGTTATCATCCCCAGTCTAAGGGTCAGACGGAGCGGACCAATCAACTGGAGCACTACCTGAGATGCTTTGTTGCCGATCGCCAGCGCTCCTTGGCCCACTATCTCCTATGGGCTGAGTTATCTCACAATCTTCACGTCTCTTCAGCCACCAATCTCAGTCCATTTGAGGTATGCCACGGTTTCCAACCTTAGATGGTCGATCATCAAGAACCGGAGGTTGAGGTGCCGTCGGCCCAACAGTTGGTTCGCCGGTGTCGTTGGCTGTGGAACCAAGCAAACGTCACCATCCAACAGGCCAACCACCGCTACTCCTTTCAACATCGCCTTCGACACCTGCCGGGACGATTGTACAATGTAGGTGACAAAGTATGGCTATCTACCAGAAATCTTCACCTTCACATGGAATCCAAGAAACTATCACCCAGGTCCCTAGGCCCATATCGCGTCACTCTCCGGATCATCCCTGTCACCTACCGGCTCCAACTGCCTGCGGCGCTCTGGATCCATCCGGTATTCCACACCTCCCAACTCAAACCCTTCATCACTTCACCCATGGTTGTATCACAGGCAAAAATAAACTGTCTCTAAAGGAAGTTCTTTCACAGCTAATGAATACTCTTCCAGTTCAGCCCAATCAAAAAGACCTTGTGCTGATATCTGGAACCTTTCAGAATATTTATTGAGACAATTTTGACCCACTGGAATGAGGATACAGTTAATTAAAAGTGAAATAAATCAGTTCAATCTCATTTCAATGTTTTAAAATTATTTTATAATGTCAACAAAATAGTTGCTCAAGGAAATGTATCTGTGACAACATGAATGTGTGGTATGTGAAGTGAAAAAAAAATCATATTGAATATCTTTAGTCTAGGTACATGTAGCCTATACAAATCTTAAACGTATTGTGTGAGTTCACAGTGTAAAGGGGAAAATAAGCACGGTTATTCGAGTAGCGTAAGAAGATTAGTAAAACAAACCTCTTAATCTGGCAAAACTCTGAGATCCCATAGGATGGGATCATATATGTAATTCCCCAGGGCTGGGGGGAGCTGTTGGGTTTTGGGGGGTTGTAACCCTTAATAATCATAATTGGTCAGTACAAAAAGAAAGAATCACATCATAACTGAGAATTAAAATGTGTGTGTGTGTGTGTGTGTGTGTGTGTGTGTGTGTGTGTGTGTGTGTGTGTGTGTGTGTGAGAGAGAGAGAGAGAGAGAGAGAGAGAAAGAGAGAGAGAGAGTAAAAATAAATACAATGGTCACCATTGGCCTCCACGGTCCCTAGTTGGACAACAGAGGCTCCTAGACGGACTGAAGGAACTGTTATAAAGCATCATAAAGTGGTTGGCTTATTCGACTCAATGTAATTGGCAAGCAAAGAATAACATTCCATTCTGCCACTATGTGAAACTTGGTTGTGTCCAAACCTTCTTCTGCATGCAACTGTATCTTCAGGCATGAGCCACACAAAGAAAAGAGTTAAAGACCAACCCAAAATTTTAAGTGGTTAGTTGGTCAAAAATAAATAAATAAATAAATAAATAAATGAAGAAATGTTTTTATTAATACTAATTATTAATACTGTAACAACAAATTGGTACATTATAAATTTGGTGCTGTTATACAAAGTAAATGATGATATTTAACTGCCCTTATCCTATTTGCAAAAAAAAAAACCTTGGGTTGAGGGTTGCTTGTCATCAGAAATCCCTACAGAACCCTCGGATGGTATTAGGCCATTATATAGAGTCTTTCCCAGGAATAAAGGCATCATGGAGCAGGATGGGTGTGACAAGGAAATGGGAGTGTGTGTTTAATTAGCAGTTCCACCTCCTTGTAAAAAATTATACAAGATTGTTCAAAATCCTGAAAGGTTCACAAAATGTATAATAGTCACATTTATACACCTGAAACAACTCAAATAAACCCTGCTTCCAGTATTTTCAGACTTACTATAGATGAGAACGTGCAGTTATGCAAAAGCTGTGGTCTGGCAAAAACTTAAAAAATAAATCCTTTAGTGAGCTAGATCATCTCCTTCCACTATAATCACAATGGTGGTAAGTTTTTCTATTGTCTCTTGAAAGAACACGCAAATTAGAAAATAATCATTTAAGGATACTTACTCTACAGAATTAAATAGCCATTTCAAAAGTTTTTTTTTCTTTTTCTGCAAAGGTTCCTGGGAAAACCATGCCTCTAGCACAGTTTGGCCCCTAGAAGTGCCAAAACAATATTGGCCATTGTGTTACAAGTTACTGCTTGTAAATGATGCACAAATCTTTGGAGGCTTTTATACAATCATGTTCTCCTCTGGGGCCCTGTACAGCACTGATCTGAACCATAAACCATGAAAAAAAACCTACACTTTCAACTTAGTTCCAATAAATAATGCAAATGATTTGGTTAACAGGCTAATCTGAGAACTTCTTATGAATGTGAGAACCTAGCCGCTATAAAACACACGAGGGGGTATCAAATTAAGCCGACCATTTTTACTACCCGTGTAAAGTTCAGTGGGTTTTTAATAGTGCCGTTTCACCTGTGTTCTGCATCAAATCCATTGGTTCTACACCATCTGAAACAATTGAAAGCAGATTAGACTCATTTCATGTTTTATACGTGCTTGGATATCTGGATCCAATACACTTTCTCTGTGGAAATGAGGAGAGCCAAATACTGATTGGTTGCACGCACCATGTACACGCTAGAAGAAAGCAGTAAATCTCGCTGCGTCATGTGTCCGTGGTTTATTTGAAATCCTAGAGTGAAATGCCTGGCTTGTATTTGATGCATGCTTCTCCACCCCCGGATGGGTTCTTGTTTTGGCCCTTTATACCAGCATGTTGGATTTTAAACCAGTGACCATGAGGTTAAAGTACAGACCGGCAGCGTTGAGGCTAATGCCTATACTTGAGGATACAGGAATTCCTGGAGTTTCTGTCTGCATAGGCTCTGGTTTCAGGGAACAGTAGTGTATGTTACCACGTGAAGTAACACGATTTTAGAATCGATGACGTTTAAACAAATCAAGCAATGATTTCATGAACCTAGATGTACTGTAATGCAGGTGTTTTCTAACAATACACCAAAAACCAATTCATTTAAAATGATTCATGCAATTTATACTGTATGTATATCAACACCAGTATAGTTTAAAAATAAATGCATTATGAATTTTAGGAAGAACAGAATTCCAGCTGCGCTACATGACAAAACAACCAACTGAATGTAAATCAAAATAACTTGATCAGTGTTCAATTGGAAACTTTACTTTAATACGACAAACCCTTTGATCTGCTGAGATCTGTCTCTTTGATCTCAAACAACCTTTGGCACGAGGCACAAAACACTCAAGACAGAACTTCAGGAATTCACAAAATTCTGTGCACACATGGACAGCTAGAAGCGATTTAGTGAGTCATATCATTCAGAGATAGACGGTAACGGAATGTAGAGAATATCACAAACTATATAGGATTATATAAAATAGCATAAGTAAACCTCATGCACAACGTAACACGAGATCAGTGGACAAAACCCTGAAGCTTGTATCTGAACCATTCAACTTACAGTACAGTGCCTAAGTTTTGAGTCACCCCTTTTTGCTTCCAAGGACGCAGATTTCAGTCATTTTAAGGGATAGTTCTCCAGGCTTCCTGAAGGACCTTTTAGGCTCTCATTTTTGCAAAGTTTTTGTTTTTCATTTTCAGTCCCTGTGCAGGTTCATGAATGTTTTTTGGTTTGTTAAGCCACACAGTGACCAATGAATCATTGAAGCAAAAGCTGCAATCAACTTAAGGCATGAACCAGTGAGAAACAGGTGCAGATGATGACAGATGATCAGGCTGGTGATTAGTGTACTGGTGATGCTGAACGCTGAGGGGTTGGAACAGACGAGTGGGGAAATGAGGCTGCTGCTGAGGTTGTTAAATGAACACCCAGTTTTTAAATGGTATATTTAGGCAGTTTGCAGGTTCTTGCAGTAAAACATCAGTTCTCGTTTCTTCAATTTAATCGACATGATTTCAAGTCATTTATCAAGACTTTTGCACGGTACTGTTTATAGTGACATCATGAGAAAGTCCGCTTTAGTCTGTGACTGACAGATCTCTTCATAAGTAAGGCAGTAAGTTGCGTGTACTTCCAGGATTTGAGTAGCCCGTCACCTTTTGCATGATGAAAAACAGGCTTGAGGAGACATCTCAGAGAGTGAGAGAGAGAAACTTTAACAATGTGCAGACTCACTTTTCATAACTTAGAGATAAAAGGCTGCCATAAGAAACAGTGAAAGATATACAGTACAAGACAGAAAGAGAACATTTTCTTTTGTCTTGTACCAAATACAAATACATATTTCCCCCCCTCCTAAAGAGTCATTAATCGTCTGTTCTCTTGAAGACCAAAATAAATGTTACAAATAATAAACCTATAAACCTACCAGTGAAATCAGTTTATGTGATATACAGAATAAAGAAGAAAAAAAAATAATACAATTCTTGTTTTGAATTATGAATTGCCTGGCCCAAAAAGTTTCCCCATCTCATAAAGGTCAAATTATTGACTTGCATCAAGCAAAGAAAATATTACAATTACTGGAACTGGGTTAAGAACCATACAATGCATTATTAAAACCTAGACTGATCGTGCTGAGCAATGTGTTGAGAAATGTGGGCAGAAAAAAAAGGTAATGAAAGTAAGTACATTTCCACACATACAATGGATTATAACTAAACAGATGTGTGTCCGTTAGAAAACCTCCTGTTAGTGAGACTGATCAGAAAAACGTTTTGAATTTACAAGGAAAAAGGTCATGTGATCTGATGAGTCCAGAGTGACCCTATTCCAGAGTGATGTGTGCGTCAGGGTAAGAAGGGAAGCGCTGAAGCGATGCATCCATCATGCATAGTGTCCACTGTACACGTCTCTGGAGACAGTGTTATGATCTGGTGTTGCTTCAGTTTGTCAGGTTTAGACTCAGCAACGTTATACGGCAATAAAATGAAGTCAGCTGACGACCTGAATGTACTGAATGACCAGATTATCACATCTATGGAGATTTTCTTCCCTGATGACACGGGTTATATTCCAGGACACAAATTGTGAAAAAGTGGTTCTCGGAACATGAGGAATCATTTTCAAACATGAACTGGACACCATGATTACTCTCTTCATCAAAGCTACAAAGCTGTGGTCAGATGGGATATTAAAATGTGGATCCATACCAAAACAACATAAGAGACAATTGCACAAGCTTAAGATTGCATAGAGTAGTGCTAATTATTATTATAAATATGATAGGATACAATATAAAGCATTTATATGGATGATTGTATAAAAATATATATTAATCATCCATATAGAATGCCCAAATTTAGGACACTAGACCATGACACCTATATAAGCTTGTTGGACATCCCATTCTAAAACTACGGGTATTAACATGGTGCTGATCCCCACCGTAACCACGTTCACTCTTCTGGAAAGGCTTTCAAGGAACGTGCAGAGTGTGATGTTGATGTTGCCTCCAGATGCAGTTTGTAGTGAGTGATTCAACAGATCATAAGGTGACGCTAACTTGGCTGACCCTTTCTGTAAGTTTCCTGGTTGCTCTTAGTTGCATCCCATTTCATAAGACTAGCACTGAACAGCACAGCTTAAGCAGGGCTGAAATTGTATATGGAAATGTAGTGAAGGTGGCATCCTGTGACAGTGCCATGGATACACTATCATTCATAATAAAGCTGTTGATTAATAAGGACTCACATGCAGAATTCCATAAATATGCTTTGTGACCATGACCATACTTTAAAGTCCTATATACACATAAGTAAACTGAATTGAACTAATATTAATGTATTGATGTAAGATAGGCAAAGTCAACATCACTTAATGCCTGATGTTAAGGATCCTTGCCAGACAAGAGGGCATGAGCTGGGTGAGAGGAGTGCATGAGAGACTTTGCCCTCATCCTGCATCTGAATGACTAGATCAGTTGGAATTGAAGGAGATAAATGATGATAACTTTTGGTGCAATGTTTCCCAATGTGCACTCACATTGCCAAACCAGCCTGTGAAGCAACCGAGAGGCCGCTCTGATTTGGGCATATTTGCTTTTTGAGTACATTCCAAAGCCTTAATAGAAAGAACAGACATTTCTCTACATCAAAACTTTGAGGTATACACATAAATAACATTGCAAGGCAAAACATTATGTTCAGTTCACATACTGTGTAGGTTCTCTTTGTGCCACTAGGGCAGATCTGGTCCCTGAAGGCGTGATGCTCTCTGGTGTCTGGCACCAAGACTTTGACAGCAGGGTGCAGTGGGTTGTGGGGTGGGGCTTCTGTAGATTGGACCTGTTCATCTGGTGCATCCCATGGGTGCTCAATCGGATTGAGATCAGCCCTAGCATGCCGGCCCGGCCTCCAGATCTCAATGTGCCTGGTGTGCTGTGGTGCACTTGGTGTTCTGGTGCCTTTCTTTCATGACCAGCATTGAATCTTTTCAGTGATTTGTGCTGTATCAGCAAAGGCTGTATGCCTTTGATCCTTTCACCAGTTTAATGGCACATAATCGATAATCAACATTAATGTTACGCCTGATCAGGGTATCATGCATACAAAACAAAGATTACATTTTTGCACATGTGTCCGACAGAACAATAGTGAATGTATGTACATAATTCTAACATATGCATAAGTTCATGGCGGTATGCTGGCATAGTGGTTAGCATTGTCGTATTGCACCTCCAGGGTCCGGGTTCGATTCGCACCTTTAGGTCTGTGTGCATGGTGTTTGCATGTTCTCTCCGTGCTTGGTAGGGTTCCTCCATGTACTCCGGTTTCCACGCACAGTCCAAAAACCAAATTGCCCGTAGCGTGTGAATGCACGTGTGAATGTTGACCGGAGGTTCTACCAGAGTTTTAAAATGGGAATAAATATTGGCCTCCACGGTCCCTAGTTGGACTCCAGAGGATAAATGGATGGGATGGATACAGTACAAATACATTAATTCATTTCTTTTTACTTATTTGCCAGCTTTTTGAATTTAAAAGAGTCTGCAGTGCATGTGTGTGTACTGTATACATGTGAATTTAAGGAAATGCTAATTTACAGGAAAAAAAAGTGCACAGTACTGCTTTGCATCAATTTTATTGAACATTTTGGCCAAAGACACAAATGAGGGGGTAGAGTGCAACAGAAACAGATGGAGACAAATGAAAAATGCATTAGTCTTGCAATGAATTGAAGAGATTTAGCATATTTTTAGCAACAGATGGAATCTCAAAATGATTGTGAACGCGGAGAGCTACAAAGTGTGCCTTCTCGAAACTGGCCTATACACACAAATATCGAGAACTGACACTATCGGACCCTCTGTTGAGGACGAAAATATCTGCCAAACACGTGGGTGTGGGGCTTTGCCCATGTTCCACAAAAGCAAATTCATGAACGCACAGTATATTTTCCTCTAAACATGAGTTCATTGTGATATTAAATGCCCTCCGGCTCTCTGGATGTGGCTAAAGAAGGCAGGAAGAAACATTAACGCTGGTCACAGGATGCTAAAATTACCCATATTTTATCTGGATATTAGCGTGCGTGTGTGTGGCACAGGAAAAGTCCGGGAAGAAAAAGGCATCATTAGACATATGGTCAAAATGTGTTTTGGTCATTTTTTCAAAAAATCCCACACTGCAATCTGCAAGCCGTCCAAACAACACACCCAAACTGTAAAAACAAATTACTCAGCTACAAGATTTCGGCAATTGTGGCCCGTAGTCAGCTGGAGCAGAACCATCCAAAGTGTGCACACTTTACAACAAAGGTGAACCGAAGTCTATGACAGGGCACACACCCTGCTGTTCCAGGGCACACGGTGCAGAGGAGAAGCACGGCTCAGGGGACGGCTTGCAAGCGGAGCGTGTCGACATGATCCAGGAGAACAGCAAGGCCAGGTCACTCCCACTACTGCTCTCGGGATAATGCATCTGGTTCCCATGATCTTTCCTCATGCACTGGCACCCAGACTAATTCGCTCTGCTTATCAACTCCCTCTTCTCCCATGTCTGTCTAAGTATCAAGAGAAGGGTGTCCTCACTTGATTATCTCCAAGACTTTGTTTATATTTCGTTGATTCTTAATTCTCTCTTACAATATTGCTCAAACAAGATGTACATTGAATTGTGATATATAATAATGCATAATCATGCACGAATACACCTCATTATTGAGCAGAATGCACAAATCTTTCTACAGTACGCTCATTTTCTATTTTATTAAGAACAGACCTACAGTGTCTCCACACCTGTGAATTCATGCAATTATCTAAATAAAAAATCCTGTAGCGGCAATATGTTGATCTTCTAAACTGCTTGTCCTGTATACAGTAGGTGATCCAAGTAGACTTAGGGCACTAGGCTGTTACAGGGCAGAATCAAGTGCACACACACATACACACACACACACACAGTGGGCAATTTGGGAACACCATTTATCCTAATCTGCATGTCTTTGGACTGTAGGAGGAAACCGGAAGTACCTGAGGGAAACCCAGCAACCACACAGACCCGATGCGGGAATCGAACCCAGACCCTGGAGGTGCAAACATCAGAATGAAGAATACGTGTGAGAAAAACGAAAAGACAAAACTTCGAATCAGAGTCAGTTCTGTGTTCGGAAACGCCCTGGTGCTGAGAATATTCAGAGGAAAATACCCAGACTGTTTTTGGATATTCTAACTCTTTACATCCATGGGGAGCAGGACACCTTAAAGTGGATGAGGACAAGGATCAGGATTAAAGTGGATGAGGACAATCAGGATTCGCTCCTGTCAGCCAACAGGAATCTCACCCAAACTTTATAAAACCTTTACAGTAGACGCCACACCTTCTGAGACGAGACAGACAGCAGAGTTAAACCATATCAACCCTCGAATGTCCTGCTGTCCTTCCTGAAAGTGAAACACTGGTGTTCACAGACTCAGTGGATCTGCAGCTCTGGAAGATTATGTAACATTATAAAACTTTTTTTTCTTTTTCATTATTATGATAAGAATGCTTGCATGTTTTTTTTTTTTACTTGCAAAATTAGGAATGTTCATTAAACTTGTTGCACAATCGTTAGTGCTCCGAAACTCTGAAACTATTCCCGTAAAAAAAAATAATAAAAGAAAAAAAATTATAATAATAATTTTAAAAAACTTCATCTCTGAAAGGCATCGTAGGAAAACAGTGCCCTCTAAAGAGTGTATTTCAAATGAGCAAATGAGCATTCTCAGGACTTTAATACACCATAAAATAATAAAGAAGTGGGTCATATAAAACAAAAACAAATAACAACAACATGGACGAAACCCAGATTCAGTCAGTCTTTGTCTAAGATTTTTAAAAAATCAGCTTTAAGAATCTTAAAAGCATCAATTTAGAACATCAAACAGTTTTAAAAGCTGGATCTCAAACCCCAACACGTACTTAAATATACATTTGTTATATGACATTTTTTCTAACAATATCTTTGATTTTGATCTGTTTGTTATTATACGACACACAAACAATTCCATCATCGTTCATTACACTGATCCGAAAATGTAATCAGACGGTTTCTAACGCAGCTGTCGAGCCGAGGAACCCGTGCGCTTAGAGTCTCTTTACACAAACAGCCGGAATTCATTTGGCTTCTCCTTCTTGGAAACGGCGCCAAAAGAGCTTGTGCAACGTTTAGATTATGCCGTTCGGCGGAGCACTGAGGAAAGCAGACTTCTTGATTAAGGGTTTAGGGCTTTGTTGAAACGGCTTTGTTACTGAAAACCCCACAGGGTAGATATATATATTTAACCGAGGCATCTCATCCCACCATGCCTGAATTCATTATAGCGCTGTGATGCGCTCATTGACGGGGGTGTAGCTGCATTAAAACCGAAAACAAAACACTTTTCAGATTAATCGGATCGCACGATGATTAGAAATGACGTCAGACACGAGGACATTTTCTCATGAATGTCCCGACTTTGGGATTTCTCGATCTCATCCTTCAGTAACTGATCAATAATTGACTTAATAAACCACACACGACATCTGGAAATAAAATCTCAACATGTTAACTTATCATTAGGACTGCTTGAGGTTTCTGCTCAGTGTACTTTTGGTCACTCCCACCCCTCCATGTTATTTACTCACGCCGTCAGTCCTGCCTCGTATAGTAATAAGTGCACAGAGTGGTGAGTGTTAGACCGCTTTTTAATTGACGTCTGAGCGTCAAGCGTCCAGATCTTCTGGCGTGCTCGGGACAGCGGGGTTCGTGTCCGTAGCGCCGTACGAGTGGTGGAGACCGACTTCTGCGGGAGACCTGGAGGCGTCTTCGGGGTCCAGAACTTGGGGAAGGTACACCTGCGAAAGACAAACTCAGGACTCAGCAGTGGGATTTGTCTCTCTGTCTCTCTTGGGGAGATTTACTTTAGCAATTGTGAAATCCTAGTTCTCAAGTTAGATTAACAGAGAAGAACAGCATTCTGTCCACGTAAGGATCCTAATCTCATAGCAAAAAAAGAGAGATTTGGGTATGGGTGAGTATGTGTGTGTGTGTGAGGGGTTTGTATGGAGGTGTGTGTTTATGATCGGCTGTGTGTACATGAGGTTGTATGGGTTTTAAGGATGTGTATGGGTGTGTATGAATGTGTATCGGTGTGTGTGTGGGTGCATGTGAGTGTGTGAGTACAACACACAACCAACGGGTGTGAATTAATCCATATTCGGTAGGTGTGTATGTGTAAGTGTAGCTGAGTGTGGGTGGGTGGGTGAGTGTGACATAGGTGTGTAAGGGTGTGTGTGACTGTGCATGGGTGTGAATGTGTGAGCAGTATGTAATTGTCTATAAGTATGTATGTGTGTGTGACTGTGTATGGGTGTGTGAAAGTGACTGTACAGGTGTGGGTATGTGTGAAAATGTGTGTTTATAAATGTTTATAATGTATGTATAATTGTGTATGAGTGTGTATAGGAATGCATGGGCATGTGTAGGTGTGTGTCTGAGTGTGTAAGGGTGGGTGTGGCTGTGTATGGGTGAGCAGTATGTAACTGTGTATATGTGTGTGTGACTGTGTATAGGTGTGTAAGTGTGTGTGTGACTGTGTATAGGTGTGTAAAGGTGTGTGTGACTGTGCATGGGTGTGAATGTGTGAGCAGTATGTAATTGTCTATAAATATGTATGTGTGTGTGACTGTGTATGGGTGTGTGAAAGTCTCTAAGTTTATGTGTGACAATGTATGGGTGTGTGTGTGTGTGTGTGTGTGTGTGTGTGTGTGTGTGTGTGTGTGTGTGTGTGTGACTATGTATGGGTGTGTGAAAGTGTGTATGGGTGTGTGTGAGTATATATGGGTGTGATTGATGGGTGTGTGTGATTGTGTATGGCCGTTCATGACTGTGCGTGTGTGTGTGTGTGTGTGTGTGTGTGACTGTGTTTAGACTTTGTATGTATGTGTGACTGTGTATGTGTGTGTGACTGTGTATGGTTCTGTGAGAGTGTATGGGTGTGTGTGACTGTGTATAGGTGTGTATGTGTGTGTTAGACTGTGTACGTGTGTGTGACTGTGTATGTGTGTGTGACTGTGTATGGTTGTGTGAGAGTGTATGGGTGTGTGTGACTGTATGGGTGTGTGTGACTGTATGGGTGTGTGTGACTGTGTGTATGGGCTTCATTAGTGTGTGTGTGTGACTGTGTATGGGCGTTCGTGACTGTGTATGGGTGTGTGTGTGTG
>QMIH01000130.1:268228-304369 GCA_003987875.1 Clarias batrachus
TTTCGAATCTCCTGAGACAACTCTTTCCTTCGCTTCCTCTGGTCCATGTTGAGTGTGGTACATACCATGTCACCAAACAACACAGTGACTACCTGGAGCCCTATATATAGGCCCACTGACTGATTACAACCTTGAATTAACATGTCCCTTTGGTCACAATTATTTTCAGTATTTTCTAGGGGTACCACCATTTTTTGTCCAGGCCTGTTCCATGAGTTTATTTTTTTTAATAATTCTATTGAAGCATGGTTGAAAAGCAATGTCTGACTTTCATTGGTTAACATTCATAGAATTTTTTTTAATTATTACTTTTGCCAGATTAAAGTTATTTCTGTGACCATTGTGAGTTTTTCTTTCATTGACCGAAGGGTACCAACAATTTTGTCCACGTGTGTAACTCATAAGTACGAGATAAGAGGTAGCGTAGCAGTCTGTGCCAGGGGGACATTTTAGCGCATGACATCGGAAACGAAAGTTACTGTACATTGCTTAAATTTACTATTACCATTCAAATTACTCAATGAAATTAATATCGCCAAGTGTCTCAATCCAAAAATGAAATACAGTACAAGCGAATTAAATTCTGCAGTATTTGCTCTATTGGGCCCTTCTTGTCCCAAATGACCTATGCATACCTTTTGTCATACATTATGACTTACTAACTCATATTATCTCAAAACTATGACTTAATATCTCATATTTATGAGATTCCGATCTCATAATTATGACTTACTATCTCATAACTATGACTTAATATCTCATAATTGTGACTTATTATAGGATGCCATAATTATGCAATAGTAAGTCATAATTATTAGATCGGGGTCTCATAAATATGAGATATTAAGTCATAGTTGTGAGATATTTAGTCATAATTATGAGAAATTAAGTCGTAATTATGAAAGAATTTCTGTGATTTTCTTTTTCCATTGAGAATGCAACGCACTTCCGTAGAAACTAAAGTATATAATACGTTAAACACTTTTACATGCTACAGTGATGCGTAACGATCACTGAATATCACTGAATATAGCACTTAATATCGCAACAGAGAAAGGTCTCTAAATAGCTTTTTCATTACAAAGATTATAAAGGTTGCATTTATTTTTGTACTCACTAGGCAAAGCCGACATTTCTTAATTGAATTATAAGGTCATTATGATGCTTTGTGTTTAACGTGCTTAAGCAAAGTACGCATGACTTATTCTGATGTTGTGAATACTGCAGAGAGATCATTTCATTAAATTTAATGATGTTACCAAATGCTAAAATCATTTTGCTCATTTATGTGACATCATAAATCACACATTTACCTGTTTGACATATTTCCTCTCAGCAGCAGAATGTGCAAGGGCAAGGCGCACGGTGTAGAGCAATAAACTCGGCAATCTGAGCAGCTCCATCCCAGAACCGATCAGCGCAGCGGCGATCACGTAGTTCACAAAGAATGCTCCTTGATCCGGCAAAAACACACACCTGGGGCAATGAGAAAGAGAGGCATCATTAATTATTATGTGTCATACAACATGCATACCTAAAGGTAAATAAACACATCAATAACTGAATATTATTTTATACGATTGTCTTACATTTTTAATAGTGAAAATGTTTTAAAGTTTTATATGAGAAAACAGCAAACGTTACTTACTCGAATCTCAGCTTCTGCTCTGACTGGGAATCGAAGAGCAAACGGAAAAACACATCTAAACTGCGAATGGAAAGGCACAATGTGATCATGTAAATATATGCAGCAATAGAAATGCTTAGTTATTTAATAGAAATGTTAATAACTGTAATAATTATAGATTAGATTATAAAATACATTTAAAAAAAATATTAAATAGAATAGATTAGAATAGACTGATTATTACAACAGAACAGAATCAGACCTTAAAGTATGTTATTGCAATGCTGTACAGTTGCATATATTATAACACAATGATAGCGCAGAATACATACAAAAATATATATTATTAAATAGAATTCATAGAATGGACCTGGTTCTCGTAACAGAACAGACTTGACCACACCAACCTCGACTACAATATAACTGTATTTGTTCATTGTGACAAAAAAGAACAGAACAAAAAAACAACCGAACAGAAAAGATGTGAACAGAATAGGACCATAAAATAGTGTACTGTAACGCAATAGCACTGATTCGAATCAAATGGCAGCTCAAAATAGCATAGAATCAAGTCATAATCAGAACAGAACAGAACACAACAAAAGTGTCAAATAGTTTGTCCTAATGCAATAAGAATGACAGAATGACAAAATGCACACTGTAACTGGTTATTCTGATATACAAACTGTCATAAAAGAAAACTGTGAGGATATTATAGAATTAGAAATGCATGACTTGATAAAAAATTGCCATTATTACTAATCAGCACATTTCAATCACACAATTTAAACTGATATTTAACTATTAAATGAGCCATTTTGTATTCAAACACATCTAGCCAGGCTAGTAGCAAACCGGACTGTATAACGGCACAAATTAAATCATTAAGAGCATGTTTGATAATATTTATTTATTTATAATATTAATTATAAAAAGACATACAAACATTTCATACGTTCCTGACTATGTGTATATTACCTGTAATATACTGCAGCTTTTTGTGATTGCACACATTGCACAGGTCTGTATTGCTATTTCGATTTTATGTGATTCTTGTGATTGCGCAGAACTAAATAGAATAGAACAGAATGCAAACAAATACCAGGACTGAATAGAACGGAACAGAATAGATCTTAAATAGTGGATTGAAATATAATAACATAGATTAGAATCCAATGATTACACAGAAAAGAACAGAACCATGTGGTCATTAGAGAACTGAAAGCGAGAAAAAACGAGAGTAGAATAGAATGGGACTTCAGGATCAATAAAGTATCTATCCATCCATCCACCTATCTATCTATCTATCTATCTAACACCAAATAACTGCTCAAATTATTCGTTATTAAGCATTCATTATTAAATCATTGCACAGGTCCATACTGTGATTAAAATGTTTATGTGATTAATTGTGCAGCACTAAACGGAATGGAATAGAATAGTGTAAAATACTGTATTATAATGAAACAAATAGATTAGAATCCCATGACAGCACAGAATAATGTAGTCATTAAAATAAAATAAACTGGGACGGGTGACTGTAATAGAACAGAATAGGATAGAATAGAATAGAATAGAATAGAATAGAATGAATAGAATAGTGTCAAGCAGGTTGCTGTAATGTAATAAGACAGAAGAGAACGCTCATGTTAATGCTTATGTTGATGAGTTCTCTCCGTGCTTGGTGGGTTTCCTCCGGGTACTCCGGTTTCCTCCCACAGTCCAAAGACATGCAAATTAGGCTAATTGCCGTTCCCAAATTGCCCGGAGTGTGTGAATGAGTGTGTGTATGTGTGTGTGCCCTGCGATGGATTGGCACCCTGTCCAGGGTGTACCCTGCCATGTGCCCTAAGTCCCCCGGGATAGGCTCCAGGTCCCCCGTGACCCTGAATACAGGATTAAGCGGTATAGATGATGAGTGAGTGAGTGAAAACAGGAATAAATAATGTACAATAGTCATTACTACCTGCCTCCATGGTCCCTAGTTGGACTACAGAGGTTCCTAGATGGATGGATGGATGTAATGACATAGTCTGGTTATGCTAGTGTAATGTCAAAGAATAGAATCGAATGCTGGCATGGAATAAAACAGAATAGAAGGCTGTGTGTGATAAATGTAACAGCACTGAAACTGAAGACTAACCTGGTGAGGCCGAACGATGGCAGGATGAGCACCATGAAGAGCAAGAAGATGTAGAGCTTGTACATCATACTCATATTCTCACCCGACCTACACACAAAGGTCTCAAATTAATGTCTGTATATATAAACGTCTGTGTGTGTGTGTGTATGTGTGTGTGTGGTGTGCACGCACTTGGTCCAGTGTGGCTCCAGCAGTGTAGAATAGTAGACTATGGTGGGCAACAGTGAAGAGAAGGACCACAGGAGCAGAGTTGGGAAGAACTGACTGATAATGGCACTCTGGTGGATCGGATACACGACAGGAAATATCATTATATACATTATATATATATATAAATATTTGTAACATCCTGTATAACATAATACTATTGTTAGTGAGTGAGATGTGAACTACGGCGCAGTCACACACATTTAGATAGTGGATGGGCTTTGTGACATTGAACTTGTCAATGGTGGAGATGATAATCGAAGGAGTGGTGAGGAAGAAGAGCAGGACGAAGAGTGCAGCGTTCAGAAATATATATCGAATCCACCGGTTCCAAATCTTCACAGACAGGTTCTCCCTGAGACAGGAAATGACATCAAGACATTATACAAAACAGTTAAAGAGGGAAAGACACTACGAAAACGTAGAAGGAAATTAGTTAAGAATGATTATACCAATAGATGTTATTTGGATGGGTTGCATAGCTCACTCTCCATTTTCTAACTTTCAGCTGTTCGCTAGTGGATGAGGGCTGAGGCTCCCTACAACAGCAACTTATCATTCCTCTCGCTCTCGCCATTTCCTCAGTCCCACAGTGGAGAGCGTTGAAATCTTTTAGAATACTGAGAGAGAGAGAGAGAGAGAGAGAGAGAGAGAGAGGACACACATTGTAATCATAAATTCCTTCTTGGAGATCTCACAGCTCATAAGTTTTTTAACACACTTTTAAATGCAGACTGTCGTCATTTGTTTAAAAACATGGGCTTTTGATCTCAGCGTGGTTAGAAAACACATTGTACCCTCTCGCCATCTTGCTCAGTTTCATTCCTAAGACCACAAAGACGATATATGTCCAGTATGGGCAAAGCCTGAGGGAATGTAAAAATGAAACGGATGATGGATCAGGAAATGTTGTGTGCGAGCCTGAGATGTCGTTTCCACAGCAACCAATGCAAACAGGTCGACAACGTTCCGGATTTGGGCTGCCAGTCTGAACAGAGCCAGATCTGCTATGTGCGCTTTGAAGATTAGATTTGTCAAACAAATCGGCTTTACCTGCGGTCTGGATGCTCTACACTTTTAAGACCATTTACATATTATGTCACTCGCAACGCAACACTGAAGATCAAGTCCACACACAGCGTGATTCTATACGTGATATGGATGTGGATCCATGATTAAAATCTGAGTGGGAAAATGATGGAAGAAATGCAGAACAGCAGTTCCTGGACAGATAATTGTTGCAGCATTTCACGGCACACAACAGACGTGCTACAGTGTATCCGCATCTCCAGAGCCGTTACCATGGCAAGTGATGCAGGTAGGTTGACAACGCGTCAGACTCACCTGCCAGGACAGAGCCGGCCCCGATCCGAACACTTTCAAATCACCGTGTGGACAGTTAGTCTTACTGGAGATCAGATTTCTTAAAACAAAGACTGACCAAGACCTCAGTCCATATCTCTTAACCGTATCTGCTCCAAGCAGCCTGTATCATCTATCCTGTACAATATCATGCTTCCTAACCATTTCTGTAATAAGTCATGTAATAACTGTAACATCAATAAAAGTGAAAACATCACTGGCTTTAACCTCTTGAGACCCGAATGCCCTCATACTGTATGAGGACAGGACATTTCTCTCAACTTCATTGTCTATATACAGTAGATCCTTGTATCGTCCTCATATGAGGACTGTTATAGGTTATAGTTCTTTTGCCAAACTCCTTTCTGATTGAAGAAATTGTTCAGATTAATTTATCAGCTATGAATAAAGAGAAACACTCAGTAGAAATTGCAATGTACACAACAGTAGAGTCCAGCCCACAGAAGGTTAAGTAATAACTACTCAGGCTTCTAGACCTTCAGAGTCTAGACCTGACCACCTGAAGCAACACCAGATCATAACACTGTCTCCAGAGACGTGTACAGTGGACACTATGCATGATGGGTGCATCGCTTCATGTGCTTCGTTTCTTACCCTGACGCACACATCATTCTGGAATAGGATCACTCTGGTCTCATCAGGCCACTTGACCTTTTTCCATTGCTTCAAAGTCCAATCTTTATGCTTCTTAGGAAACTAAATGATGAGACTTTTGTTTTTCTCTGATTAGTCTCATTAACAAGTGGTTTTCTTATGGACACACAGTTGTTTAGTCCCAATCCTGTGAGTTGTCATCACATTGTGTGTATATGGAAGTGCTCTTACTTTCACTATTAAACATACAGGGGTTGGATAATGAAACTGACACACTGGCCAATTTAGTGTTGGAGGATTCATGGCTAAATTTGACCAGCCTGGTGGCCAATATGACATATTGTCTGATATTGCCTGGTGACATATCAGAGCTCAAAAGAGGGCAAATTGTTGGTGCGCGTCTCACTGGCGCATCTATGACCAAGACAGCAAGTCTTTATGATGTATCAGGATTCACGGTATCCAGGGTGTAATGTCAGCATACCACCAAGAAGGACGAACCACATCCAACAGGAGTAACTGTGGACACGAGAGGAAACTGTCTGAAAGGGATGTCCAGGAGCAACTGACTGCAGAATTAAATGTGCAACTCAACTCTCCACCAAAACTGTTCATCTGGAGCTCCACGGGGTCAATGTACAGAACAGACCAAAAGTTTGGACACACCTTCTCATTCAAAGAGGTTGAATTTGTATTATGGCAAGAAAAAAGCAGCTAAGTGAAGAAAAAAAACGAGTGGCCATCATTACTTTAAGAAATGAAGGTCAGTCAGTCCGAAAAATTTGAAAATTTGAAAATTTGAAAGTGTCCCCAAGTGCAGTCACAAAAACCATCAAGCGCTACAAAGAAACTGGCTCACATGCGGACCGCCCCAGGAAAGGAAGACCAAGAGTCACCTCTGCTGCGGAGGAGAAGTTCATCCGAGTCACCAGCCTCAGAAATCGCAGGTTAACAGCAGCTCAGATCAGAGAGCAGGTCAATGCCACACAGAGTTCTAGCAGCAGACACATCTCTAGAACAACTGTTAAGAGGAGATTGTGTGAATCAGGCCTTCATGCTAGAATATCTGCTAGGAAACCACTGCTAAGGACAGGCAACAAGCAGAAGAGACTTGTTTGGGCTAAAGAACACAATAAAGAACACAATAAAGAAACCTCTTTGAATGAGAAGGTGTGCCCAGACTTTTGGTCTGTAGTGTACATGGCCGGGCTACTATAGTCAAACCTTTGGTCACTCGTGCCAATGCCAAACGTCGGTTTCAATGATGCCAGCAGCGAATATCCTGGGCTGTATTGTTCTCTGATGAGTCCATCTTCACCTACACCTTCTTTCCCACATCTGGGAAAGTTACGGTGTGGAGAAGCCCCAAAGAAGCGTACCACTCGGACTGTTGCAGGCCCAGAGTGCAGCATGAGGGTGGATCAGTGATCAGTGGTTTGGCTGCAATATCAGGGCATTCCCTAGGCCCAATACTTGTGCTAGATGAGCACGTCACTGCTAAGGACTACCGAACCATTCTGGAGGACCATGTGCACCTAATGGTTCAAACGTTGTATCCTGGTGACAGAATGGTTTGATGAACATGAAAGTGAAGTTGAACATCTCCCATGGCCTGCACAGTCACCAGATCTAAATATTATTGAGTCACTTTGGGGTGTTTTGGAGAAGCGAGTCAGGAAACGTTTCCTTCCACCAGCATCACGTAGTGACCTGGCCACTATGCTGCAAGAAAAATGGATCAAAATCCCTCTGACCGCTGTGCAGGACTTGTATCTGTCATTCCCAAGACGAATTGATGCTGTGTTGGCTGCAAAAGGAGGTCCTACACCAGACTAATGAATTATTGTGGTCTAAAACCAGGCTTTGTCCAACCCCTGTATCTCTGGTTACTACTGTTGATTTTTTACCATGAAACTTCACCAAAAGTTTAAGTGATCTGCATTCATGTTCAGATTTTGATAATGCCCTGTATATACAGTAGGGCTCTCAACCCCTTTCGGCTACGTTCAAATCTCCTTATTAATTTGACTCTTCTGAAATTTTGTAGATATTGTAGAGGACTGTGTGTTAAAATGAGTTGACTATCCAAGAAACTGTATTTCATTAGAAGAAAGAACCGCAAGAATTTACAAGATGCTAACAAGGGTTACCACACTATCAATGGCAACATCTGCGGGAACAGCTGCAGCTCCGACGCATTAATGGAACACACAGGGTGTTATGGCATATGGACTCGCCATAAGGCTTAGCTTGATCATCCAAATGCCATAATGCAACTGGGACTCGACGCCAAATATGCCAGTGCTCCATTCCATCAAGATCAATAATTTTGACTCTCTTTGACTCCTGTGCGACTATACACCCTCTTGAAAGTCAACTGATTGAAAATAACTTTACTAAACTTCCACTGTCCCATTGCTCTGATGTGTATACCCAAATCTGTGACTATACTTTCCAATCAGAAAATAACCCCACTCATTGTGTAGACATTTACACTTGAGAGCAACCTTCACAAGCAAAGAGTATTCAGTGCATACTTACTAAGCTGCCATGGATTCAGTCTGGAATGTGACGAAAGCCATTCCTAGTGGCTGCTGCATCTTTCCTCCTTTGTACTTCGTCAGATCTTCCTCGTGTCGAGCGATCTGATTAGTGTAGTGCTCTATAGCATCAACCTGGACATGCATGCACACGCCCATGTTAACGACTCATAACATTTTAAACCTTAAACAGAAACATCATCAGGTCACGTTCAAGTCAAACCGGGACTCGTGATGAAGTGTCTGGTGAATGGAGGCGCACAAGCGATTGAGATATACAGAAGACTTCAAGTACAGTACGGTGTTAAGACTCATAGTTGCTATAAAATGTTTGAGTGGTTACAACGTTTTAAAGGAGGTTGTGTATGATGAGCGCAGCTGATTTGGCTCGGAGAACCCTGCAGTCGCTCCCTGAACATTCAGCGAGTGGAACACCTGATCTTTGAAAATCTATGGAAAATTTGTCACCAACTTGTAGAAGAAGTGTCGTCAATATCAATATGCTTGATCTGTCTGTGGGGACTGTACACACAATCATTCACCAATGCCATCATTCATTTAAATGGTCATTAAAGGAGTTCCTGGGAGGCCAGCATTTTAGACAGGAATCAGGCAATCCGATCATGGAAAACTTTTTACTTTATCCAGGCACTACCATCTGGGAAACTGGGATAAGTGCTTTATTGTAACAGGGGATTATATAGAAAAGTAAGTTAGGTTTAAGTCTTACGAAGGAGTAGGAGGAGAGTTTTTAACTGTGCTGTTACTCTGCACAATTAGAAGTCCCTGTTTGACTTGAACGCCGCTTGATTTTTCTATTTGGTATAGCCCATGTTACCTTTTCACACCCTGGGCATGTGCAGCAGATGCAGAGATGCCCACAAGTCTGGGGTTTGATGACTTCCCGCTCCCCGCTGGACTCCAGGACCTTGTTGTAATACAACAAGTTTTTCTCCGCTCGCTTCCTGCATGAGATCATCCAACAATAAAATAAATCATAAATATAAAAACCTGATTTATTTATTTATTTTTTTTACCCTTGTGAGATGTATAAATGAATCCTGCTAATAATTTAAATCTCTAACACAAAGCACAACATTACGCTACTGAGGTAGGGCTATTTCCTCCTTCTTCTTTTTTTTTGTTTGCAAGTGAGTGCATGCAAGGGTCATCTTTAAAAAGGGAACGAGAAAAATCACTGGGATGAGCATGTGATAAAACATGTACTTCCCCCGTGCTTGCGTGTGGGGAAAAAGAAATAATAATAATATATAATATATATAATTATAATCTACTAGATCCTGATTTTTGTATGAATCTATTTATTATGAAATAAAATAAAGATATTCTAGAGTTGTCTTTACTTTTCAGCTGTCAGATGGATGAGTTTCGCGACGTTGTAGCATAAACGAACATCTTTCACCTCGCAGGTCGGGTATGCCTCTCTGTAGAAAGATTAGACATTTAAACCTTAAATTATTATAGTAAATTAATAAAATAAATAAATAATTATTGTTACTGCTAAAACATTTTTTGGGGGGTTGAAAAAAATAGACAAATTGTCATGAGACAAATAGCATTTGGTACTATATTGTGCTGGGTACATAATAATATTATTATTATTATTATTATTATTATTATTATACACAAACAATGTTAATGAAAACTCATTCAAAACAAGTCATGGATTTTGAAGCTTATAATATGAGCTATATATATATATATAAACCTCATGGTATTTATTGCTATTATTTGAAATGACTGATGAAATGAAATAAAGGAAGCTCCGTCGTCAGGATGAAAGCACTGTTTTCTGGCAGATGCTGAAACATTTTTTTTGCACTTACGTAAAATGAATTCTTAAACTGTCTTCGCTGGCGGAGGGAGGGACGGAGCAAACAAACAGCGTTGTTCTGGCCTGAGTGAGAGATCATAATGCAGTAATAAAATGTTAACCAAATCCATATCTTTGTGTGTGTGCGCGTGTGCGTGTGTGTGTGTGTATATATATATATACGTGTGTGTGCGCGTGCGTGTGCGTGTGTAGACATGTAAACTCACTGTCTCTCTTCTGTGGCCTTTCATTTGAGAGGTGTGATGTCTCAGGAGTGCCACCGTGAGGATGAGGTACAGAACTGCAAACACTGTGTGCAACCAAAGCAGTTTATCCCTGAAAAAGCGACAATACACAGGCTTCAATTTAAGACTTGCTTTTAAAAGAGATCAGGTGACATTTATGTTACCACTTTACACAATCAGAGACAAGCCTATAAAGTCTGTTATAAGATTGTAAGGTCACAAGATCATGACCTATTTGGACAAGTGTTACAGGCATATCACTACAGTAGGTCTCATTATAACATTTCATGAGGAAGCAGGTCTGACACTTATGGTTATCGTATGACCTTGTTATAAGTCAGTACAAAAAACATGGCTGATTTCCAAACATTAGTATCTCAGCATATTGTGTAAAAAAAAAAAAAAAGAAAGCTTCTGGGCTTTGCAGCATGAACACTAAGCAGCTCGTGTCCTTATTAAACTGCACAAATTGTACCCGAGACTATATTTATGTTTAAGCCAAGGTTCATCACACCAGTTATTGACTCTTTCATCAATTACCGTTTACTGCTTTTTTTTTTTTTAGTTTTTTTTTTTATCTAAAAGTTTTTTTTATAAAAACATCTTTTCTCTACAGCAGTTATTTGAAAAGAAAAAAACTGCAAGCAAATAGGAACAAATTGTGCCAAGTAGTGATGCAAAGTGGCACCAAATTGAAACACTTTTTAGTACTACAACGTAAAGCAGCCATTTCAAAGATGAAAATCAAATCCCCATTTTGCCATATTCCAAACTGAATTCAATTCATTATTTTTCCTAGAAATTCTTTAAACACCCCATAATAACAACATGAAAGGAGTTTGTTTAAAATCCTATGTACATAAGAATTCACAGCCTTTGCCATGACATACAAAACTGACCTCAGGTGCATCCTCTTTCCACTGACCACTGATCAGGACTCTTCCAGGAGCGAGCGCCTGGCCAAAGTGAGCTATAGGGGGAGAAGGGCCTTAGTCAGGGCGGGCCAGAGAGGAGAATGTTCCAGAAGAAAAAACATGTTGAAGCATCATACTCAAACAGACTTGAGGCTGTAATTGGTGCCAAAGGTCCTTCAACAAAAAAAAACTCCTTTTGGCAAACTCCAGGCGCCTGCCATGTGCTTCTGCCTGGCCACTCTACCATGCAGGCCTGATTGGTGGAGTGCTGCAGAGATGGTTGTTCTTCTGGAAGGTTCTCGCCTCTCCACAGAGAAACACTCGAGCTCTTTCAGACTAACCAAGGGGTTCTTGGTCACCTCCCTGAGTAAGGCCCTTCTCCCCCAATCGCTCACTTTGGCCAGGCGGCCCGCTCCAGAAAGAGTCCTGATGGTTCTAAACTTCTTCCGTTTATGGATGATGGAGGCCACTGTGGTCATCTGGAACTTCAATGCTGCTGATTTTTTTCTGTACCCTTCCCCAGATCTGTGCCTCACTACAATCCTGTCTCGGAGGTCTACAGACAATCCCTTGGACTTCATGCCTTGGTTTGTTCTCTAACATGGACTGTTAACGGTGGGACCTTATATAGACAGGTGTGTTTCTTTTGAAATCATGTCCAATCAACCGAATTGTTGGACTCCAATCGAGTTGTAGAAACACCTCATCAATTGAGTGTCATTGCAAAGGCAGTCAATACTTATGTACATATGATTTTTTCGTTTTTTATTTGTAATAAATTTGCAAAGATTTTAAACTCCTTTCAAGGTATTGATTGTAGAATTTTGAGAAATATAATGAATATAATCCATTTTGAAATAAGGCTGTAACAGAACAAAAAAGTGCTGTGAGGACTTTCCGCATGCACTGTATTTGTCAGCATTGTATTTACTGTACTAATCACATTATATACCTAAACAGTCTCAAAAAGTATTTTATGTATCTTATTTCATTTATTCGCCAAAATCTTCTGAGCAAAATGACTTTAGAAGAAATTGATAAACCAAAATACAGAGGTCAAAAATGTAGGTATCATTTTTGGTTCCTGGTTTTCAGGAATTGTTCTGCTTCAGTCTGTAAAATGTTGGGCGATAAAATGAAACCAGCTGCAGCATGTTGTGAAACAGTTCTCACTCACTCACCATCAATACCGCTTAATCCTGTATTCAGGGTCACGGGGGACCTGGAGCCTATCCCAGGAGACTTAGGGCACATGGCAGGGTACACCCTGGACAGGGTGCCAATCCATCGCAGGGCACAGACACACACACACACTCACTCATTCACACACTACGGGCAATTTGGGAACGCCAATTAGCCTAATCTACATGTCTACATGTCGGAGGAAACCCACCAAGCACGGGGAGAACATGCAAAGAACATGCACACAGAGACGGGAATCGAGCCTGGCCGGGGATCGAACCCGGACCCTGGCGGTGCAAGGCGACAGTGCTAACCACTACACCACCGTGCCGCGGACATTCGTGTATCTTTTAAAGGAGACCTATTCTTTAGTCATTTTAGTAATTTAGTCAAATTGTGTGTGAGAACCAAAAACATGAAGAAGGAAAAAAAAAAAAAACATTCTCCACCTTTGTCCTTCTTTTATTTGACTGGTGCTTCAACAGGTTAATTAGATTTTCCCCTGTTGTGACCTCATACAAGAAGAGCTCCTCCCCTGACTTGTTGCTCAGCTCTGCTGTTCTCTGAAGGGGTGTGGCTTAGCAATAGATCATTTACATAGACACTAAGGAGGAAGTTTATCCTGTACAGGGTTGTGGAGGGGGGCG
The DNA here is from genome assembly GCA_003987875.1 of Clarias batrachus. Taxonomy (NCBI): domain Eukaryota; kingdom Metazoa; phylum Chordata; class Actinopteri; order Siluriformes; family Clariidae; genus Clarias; species Clarias batrachus. The sequence goes on from QMIH01000130.1 coordinate 281,545, forward strand.
GGGGGAGACGGGAAACTTCAGGCACGAGGTGAGGAGAGGGTTACAAATCTGTCGCAATACATGCACACACACACCCTACAGGCACTAAAACAGGAAACAGGAGTACACATAAGCCTACTTACCCATTCTGAAGATTTACAATGGTTGTTCTACCAAAATTATACGGGTCTTCACCTGTAACGGACACACACACACACACTCACATTTTTGCTAGCCATTTCTTATTAAGTAAATGATCATTATGTCTGAATCTCATTTCATAACCCCCTATATAAGGATTAAAAAATCTGCTTCTCATGCACTCAGTAAAGGAAAAGGAAATAAAGTAGCTGCAATGTGAAGATCTCTGTAGATCACCTAACCACAGACATCCTCTACACTTTCAACACACGCGAGAAATAAATCTACGCCTGATGTTGAATGTTGTACGGGCACTTCATCTTTAAGATGTGTGCATGTATACACACCCAGCAGGTTTCCAGACAGATTGACTGGGAGGATGACAGAAACAGACAGCACACAGATGACGAGCAGGAGGACAATGAGATGACGCTGAAACGACAGATAGTGCACAGCATCCAGCCCGCACCTCTCTTTCACCATGGTTTCACTACACACACACACACACACACACATATAAATATCCCTCAGAAGTTTGCTAACCAGGTTGGATTTACACAAATGACACTGAATTTATGACTTATTTATGTTGTAAAAGCTTGATTTGATATGAAAACACACTGAGGAACATATGTGTAGGCCAAAAGAACTCACTCCATTGTGATGATGAAGGTCAGCCATGAAAAAAATCCCTATGAGAAGGTCATACAGATTTGATATAATGAGGATGATGAAATATGATCAGAGTGTAGACAGACAGACAGACAGACAGACAGACAGACAGACAGACAGACAGACAGACAGACAGACAGACAGACAGACAGACAGACAGACAGATAGATAGATAGATAGACAGACAGACAGACAGACAGACAGACAGATAGATAGATAGATAGATACATAGATAGATAGATAGATAGATAGATAGATAGATAGATAGATAGATAGATAGATAGATAGATAGCGCCCAAACTCACTCTCTCATGCTCACTCTCCCCAGTGGACATGAATGATGTCATCCTCCCATAACGGCGTCTAGAAATCTCATTAAACCTGTAATTACCAAGGGTCATTACTTTGATTTATTTGAAGCAACGTAAAAGCTAATTATATGCACCATTAAACTTCCTTTAGTTCCCATTTATGTGGCATGACTGTTCCTATATCCGCTACACCATATATATAGCTGGGCTACATGCTAAATTTCTGCTATAAATGTGGATCAGCTCCTAATCACCTCTTCAAGGATCTCAATAACTAAATGACAAACCTCACTACATGTCGAGACGCTTTCGTCCAGATCCTCATTCATCCCATTTATTTACGGGGAAAAAAAAAAAAAAAAGTTGTGTAACCGCTACAGTGGCAAGAAAAAGTGAAATCTGATCTTCTCAACAGGATAATGACCTAAACCACCGCTTCAGAAAAACAGAATCCACCATTTGGCGTGGCCTAGTCAGTTGAGTCCAGACCTCAACCCTGGGATAGAGATGCTATGGAATGACTTGAAGAGAGCCGTACTCATGAGATCTCCAAAGAATATGACGGAGCTAAAGCGGCTCTGTCTGGAAGAGTGGGCTAATGTTCCTCCTGAACGATGTGCAGGTCTGATCCACAGCTACAGGAAACGCCTGGTTGAGGTTATTATTGATGCTAACCAGTTATGTTGAATGAGTATGGTCAATAAAAATGGGATTTTATTTTTGTGTGCATTATTATTTCAGGCACATTATATTTGTCAATACTCTTGACTTAGATGAAGTTCAGATCATCCCAAAGGCTTCCCAAAGTTCCCAAGGAGTTCACATGCTGTACATTTTCTTGCCACTGCATTGACAGCAACCAAAGGTTTCAGATCACTGTGGAGGAGCTTTGGTCCATGCTTGTTTAAAGAGTCACTATAATTCACATACTGGGGACTTTCATGCACGGATGACCCTTTTAAAATCCTGCCACAGAATTCCAGCAGGGTTTAAGCCAGGACTTTGTCTAGGCCACTCCAAAACCTTCAACGCTTCCTTTGATCTGGACTTGCTCTTGTGTGTCGGATCATTGTCTTGAGCTTGAGGTCACAGGCAGAAGAATTAGACATTCTTCTTCAGGATTTTCTGAAGCAGTAAAGCATCCCCACACCACCACCATGTTTAAACACTGGTATGATGATCTTATTGTAGAATCTTGTGTTGGCTTTACAAATGTAGTAAGACTCATATCTTCCACGAGCCTTTATACTTGTCTTGGTTAGCAGTGGTTTTCTCCTTGCAAATCTCTCACTTATAACATTTTCGCCCAGTCACTTTCTCGTGGTGGAATCATGAACTGAAGTGAATGAGGCCTGCAGTTCCTTAGACGTTCATCTGGGCTCTTTGTGATGTCCTGGATGAGTAAACACTTGGATAGATTTTAAACGACTGGAAGAATCCACAAATGGTGAAAAGTTTTCACCATTTGGACATAATGGCTCCCACTGGAGTCCCAGAGCATTAGAAGTGGCTTTGTAAACTCTTTGTAAACCAGACTGATATAAATCAGTAACTTTCTTCATTATCCCTTCTGGCATTTTTGATTACTTATTGTTGGAAAGATTCTCATTAAGTAATAAACTTCCTGGGTTAAAAAATAAAATAAAAATCAGACAGCTAAAATTATTGGCCTACATCAAGCAAAGTTGAATGGTGTTGAGAACCTTCATGGATGGGGATTACATAAACACTTGGAAACCGTGCATGGTAAAAGAAATAAAACCTGAGCTATATTTAATAGTGAAAGTAAGGGCATTTCCATACACACACAATGCGATGAGAACTCATCAACAGGATTGGGACTAAACAGCTGTGTGTCCATAAGAAAACCACCTTTTTGTGAGATTCATCAGAAAAAGGGTCTGAATCTGCTAGGAAGTATAAACATTGGACTTTGAAGCAATGGAAAAATGTCATGTGATCTGATAAGTACATATTGATCCTACTGCAGAGTGGTGTGTGCGTCAGGGTAAGAAGGAAAGAAAATGAAGCGATGCATCCATCATGCATAGTGTCCACTGTACACGTCTCTGGAGACAGTGTTATGATCTGGTGCTGCTTCAGTTGCTCAGGTCTAGACTTAGCAACGTTATGTGGCAAAAAAATGAAGTCAGCTGACGGCCTGAATGAACAGGTTTGTCCATTGATAAATTTTGTCTTCACTGAGCATGAGGAATCTTTTTTTTTCACACATGAACTTGTTTATTTTAAATGCTTAAAGATCTGAAATATGTCACTGTGACAAATATGCAAGAACAGAAAAATCAGTTAGACAGGGGCAAATATTTTTATTTTGCACCGCACCGTATTAAGCTATGACATTCACACGGCCTGTGTGTTCACTCACCCTTCAGCCTGTGCTACTAGTGCTAGTCTCCCATAATCCCAGAGTCTCTTCCTGATACAAGAGAAGACCAGCAGCAGCACCTGCGGAAACGCAGAATTCGTAGCCATGAGATCAATGTTCTAACTGCGCTCAGAATAATAACTTGTGATCCTTAAATACACAATGCTTGAACACACAAAGTCTAAAACACACAATTCTTGAGTACCATGGCCATACACTCTTTGATAATTCAGGGCAGTCCTGAGATTCCTGGCCATGAGGTCGTTACAATGCCTTTACGCTGAGTGTTTTTAAATGGGCTGCTTTCTTTATTTAGTTTGGGTCATCAGCGAGGTTGGCTTAAATAAACGCCGGTATTTTTGTGGAATTCTTCGGTTAATCTTTGCAAGAAATTCCCTGAACCACGAGCCTCAAAAAACAAAGCATGAATCACCCACAGACATCACATATTTGTCTTGCTTGTAATCTCCTGTTTTCATTAAATGTTCCGTTGCTGTTTGTGGTCAAATGGTTTGGTCTCGTCTAACCGCGTTACATGATCCAAGCCCACACAGAGAGGTTCAGATCATGTATGTTGTAGACTGTCCTCCCTTGTTTTCTTTTTTTGCAATTTTGTCTTGGAATCACTACAATGTTTCTTCAATACAAAAAAAAAAAAATTGAGATTTTGATTGAATTGAGATTCCAACTGAAATGTTTACATGAAGGCTGATCTGATAAGATGTTCAGGTTACACAAAGCATTTAATCAGAATGTAACTTTTCTGACAATGTAAAGTTCAGTCTGTTGTAAAGTCTTTTATCTAACGGAAATAAAACAGAAATAATAGAAGAACTTCCCATCTTTGTCTGTTAAATCCCGCCTTCTGCATCTGATTGGTTGCTAGAATGCAGTATCTTATATGATTGGTTAGATTATTTACTACATATGAAATGCGAGCCAGTCAGTGCTGCTTCGTCAGCCAGAAACCCAGCGGACGAAAGTCTGAAAGAAACACTGATGAGAGAAAAATTCCTCGTCACTTATAATACTAATATTACATGAAACGATCATTTACTTATTCCAACAAGAGCGAAATGATCTGATCAGGTGTTTACATGGCTAATATTTACATGAAGCATTTTTATTCAGATTGGGTTGTTATTCCAGTTAATAGTGGAATATTAGGGTCCATGTAAACACACTTACTGCAACCATGAGTTATTCTTTAACTGTGATCTCTGGATTAATCTTTTATTTCCTCACCACTGGGAGTATAGAGAGCCTGTTCAATACTCAACATATTTTAAATTAATGTATTTTCATGAAAAACATGAATTTTCTGTCAAAAACCTTTTAACTAGAACTCGACGTTTTTTCATATTTTGATTTACGGATTTGACTGATGACAAAGTGACTTCAAAGGTGCAACTTTACTTTTACACCACATGGAAATAAAGACAAATGGAAACATTAGATCATTTTTTTTTACGTTCTCTGCCACTGTGCAAAAGTCTTAGGCATTCTTCATTCACAAGAAAATACTATAAAAAGCAGTAAACAGAAATTAATGGCGCGAAGTCAATAATTCGTGTTACAGGCCTTTGATTAAAATATGGTTTCAGGTACAATTTGTACAGTTTTATATGTAAATTACTGTAGCTGCTTAGTTTTATTGAACATCCTGCAGAACCAGCCACAAGCCTCCTGAGGACTTTGTTACGCCTGCAGAAATTGCACAATACTGTATAATCATATGGCAAACCAGTTTTAATCCATCTGTTAGAAAACCTACAGTAACCTACAGCCGAAAGTAATGCAAAAGTGGGCATAACTTTTCATTAACTGTCATAATAATGATTATTCTAGAGGGTTCGGGACTTAAGTTCAGTGATGGCGCAAATACATCGTTTCTGATGGTGACCACGTTGAGGAGAACCTTTATATAAAGGAAAAGTTACTCTACCAACATGTGCAATTTAAATGACCTACAGTTTGTCAGTTAATAAAGAAAAACGTTATGCCCACTTTTGCATTACTTTTGGTACAGCCCAACAAACATTGTGGATGATTCTCTCCAGTGCTCTTTTAATATAATCATTCCTGTTCAGTTTTCTAAAGGGTGCAAATAATTTTGGAGGATACGGGCCGGTTTTGGTTTTATCACAAAAGAAGCTGTTTAACTCAGAGTGGGAAAACTTTAGAGAAGTGATGTGAAAAAGGAAACTTTATGCTGTCAATTTATTATACTGTAAATGTGGCACAATTTCTATAAATGTGCTCGACATCCCTGGATTAAACAAACATCATGCCATAAAATAAACCTCTGATAGTGAATTAGCACAATAAACTACAATGCATAACTCATAGAAAATAATGGTCTCGTCTAACCGCGTTACATGATCCAAGCCCACACAGAGAGGTTCAGATCATGTATGTTGTAGACTGCCCTCCCTTGTTTTCTTTTTTTGCAATTTTGTCTTGGAATCACTACAATGTTTCTTCAATACAAAAAAAAAAAAATTGAGATTTTGATTGAATTGAGATTCCAACTGAAATGTTTACATGAAGGCTGATCTGATAAGATGTTCAGGTTACACAAAGCATTTACCACATTGGTGGCTCTGTGGTAGGTTTTTCACCTGCCATATAGAAGGCCTGGCTCGGTTCTGACCCAATGCCCAAACCCCAGCCACTGGATGAGGTGCCGGTCCCAAGCCCGGAAAAAATGTGAGGGTTGTGTCAGGAAGAGCATCCGGCGTAAAACCTATGCCAAGTTGTTGTGTGGACCGGATGGTCTGCTGTGTAAACTTTCAACAGAGACAATAAAAACTCACTACGAAGACGATGAAGTCGAGCAGCAAAACAGTGGGCACTCCGCCAAATCTCACGCCCATCAGCACCGTGTTCTGGGTGGCACTGAAGCAGCTGTTGTCCGAGCGTCCGGTGCCGTTTTCCAACTGCGGGGTGAAGCGTTCCCACCATTTTGACGCCATATTCACACCTGAAAAGAAGAATGGAGCTTCAGGATTGCTAACACCAGGACAGTGCTGGGCACTAGATTTTGATTAGGAAAAAATAGGCAATATGATGAACTTATTTTATTTAAATTTTAACCAACTATACACACATCACTTAATTATTATTTTTTTTTTATTTCAAAAAATGGGTCGCATAGGAAAAATACACTACATTGCCAAAAGTATTCGCCTGTCTGCTTTCACATGCATGTGAACTTGAGTAAAATCCAAATGCGCGGTCAGGTTGGAACAGGAAGGGGGCCGTCCCCAAACTGTTCCCACAAAGTTTCCAAAAGTGGTACGCTGAAGCATTAAGACTTCCCTTTCACTGGAAGTCAGGGGCCGAGCACAATGACAAACAACCCCAGCACAATTCCAACATGACTGCGCACCAGTGCACAAAGCAACGTCCTGACCTAAAACTGATAGAACACTTTTGTAATTAATTAGAGCGAAGACTGCGAGCAAGGCCTTCTCGTCCAACATCAGTGTCTGACCTCAGAAATGCGCTCCTGGAAGAACGGTTAAAAATTCCCCTAAACACACTCCTAAACCTTGTGGAAAACCAGAAGAGTTGAAGCTGTTATAGCTGCAAAGGAGGCGGAGCCAACATCATATTAATCCCTATGGATTAAGAACTGGGTGTTACTCAAGTTCATATGCATGTGAAGGCATTATAATGGCAATATAGTGTAGCACAGATTCATAGGATCACATGTTTTTATGGTTGTTTTTGGTTGTTTCTGTGACCAAATAATAATAATAATAATAATAATAATAATTGTGAGTGAGAGTCGGTAAACTGGTGTGTGTGTATGTGGTCATATTTTTTTTTACTTGACTGGTGAGGAGGAAGATGAACCCATAAGTTGCCATTGGTTGGGAAGCCGTCATGCAACAATCAGCAGTGAGAGCTTCCTTAATTCTCACTGAAATCATTCTTTCACAACATCCGCCTAGAAAACCTACAGAGTCTTCCTTCCCCATCAGTACAACTGTTCTCACAACTGATTGCCCGCAGGTAGGACAGATTCACCATACGAGATTTCGAAACACTGTTTTGTCTACTGTATGTTTTTGGGATCGCTGTTTTGCTGAAACGTCTACGTCATGGGTTTGGTTTCTTGGCGCATATGCTTCAAGGTTCGATGTGTTGTGTGTTCAGACCATTCTCTGTAAACCCTATGTGTGAAAATCCCAGTAGATCAGCAATTTCGGAAATACCGGTTTGACACCAATAACTTTGTTCAAAGTCACTCAAATCACCTTTCCTCCCCGTTCTGATGCTTGGTTTGAATTCATTAATCACATGTTAAAGCATCACCTAGGGGATCACCTACTGTAAACGTGTTTATGTACTTAAATATAAGCCACAAGGTTTGCCCAAAAGTAAGGAGTGTCTCATATCTACTCATATTTACTCTTGCACAACAGATCCTTTCCTGTCTGGCTATTTGTCCTAACCACAATCCTTCACAAAAAAATTTTTCCCAGAAAATGAATGACACCCACTAGCTCGCTTTTTCTTTCTTCATCATCTCTTAACGTCCATGCTTCCCGTTCTGGCACCGGCATGTATTCAGAGCATGGCTACTGTAATTCCTGAGGTCTTCTGCATGTCTGAGTCTCAGTGCTTCAGTGCAGTTATTCATGCAACACCGATGCACAAAGAAGCTTTCATACATTACATTTTCCCACTACGCAGGTGGAGCCTCAGCATGGAAAAGCTGCCTCCTTAAGACTACGACTACTCATGACAACTCGACTTCAATATAGTAGGTTACTACAAGGTTTGGAATTCAAGTCATCTCATTTTGATTATGTTTATAACATTAAACTCCGCTACTTGACTCACAGATTTTCTTTGGTATTAAGGACAAGTGCTTGTTTTAAAGGAAAGCATTAGAATTCTATACTCAACATGCTCGAACATCATTTTAATAAATCTTTATGCATCACCCAAAAAAATCACACACCTCCTCAGCACAAGTCTCAGTTAGACCATGAATCATATTTCCCACATGACTACTGAATATTTCTTTTCACCCCAAGTCTGAAAATAATCTTGCTGTAAGGTAAAACTTCATTACATCCCAAAATCAGTTTATTGGCAAAGTAATAAAATTAATAGAACATTTTCTTAAACATCAATAGTAAACTTTCCCATGCCTTTACTATACTTTTAGACCAGTCACTAAATATGTGAGTGAATATCGTAGTGAAAGGTAAATGACTCAAGAATATGAGTGGTGTTCATGTCAAACCGGGACTTTTGGTTGCGCAGAATAAATAACAGAACAGTTATAAACTGCATTTATTTCTCTATATAATCCCCTGCTACACTAATGCACTTGTCCCAGATTTTCACTAGTGCTTGGGTAGCATCAAGGTAGAAGGTTTTCTCAGTACGCCGGAGCCATGATCGAACTGCCTGCTTCATGTCTGAAACACCGGCCTCCGAGGAACGCCGTTAACCAGACACCTCAACCGAGATTGTAATTCACGGATATACGGCCTTCTTTAAAACAGCATTCAAATGTTTAACTGCAACTAAGAGTCTCATCACCGTACTGTGCTTAAAGTCCTCTAGTAAATGTATAATTTTTGTAAATAGTGTCCTAAACCTTTATTTAATGATTGTAATTAATGTGATTTATTCAGATTTTCCAGCATGTTACTCATCTTGGTGTCTTAACTAGCTTGTTACACTGATATGAAAATAGACAAAGTAATGGGATAAAGCAAGGAAGCTAACACTAGCTACATTCAATTGTGTTCTGGGTAAATATGAGTTTACAGTGCCTTGCAGAAGTAAGTATTGTCGCATTTTGTCATGTTACTACCACAAACGTACATGTATTTCATTGGGATTTTATGTGATAGGCCAACACAAAGTGGAACGTAATTGTGAAGTAGAAAGAAAATAATAAACAGATTTTCAGATAAAAATCTGATAAGTGTGGCATGCATTGGTTATCACTCTGATAACCCTAACTACAATACAGTGGAACCAATTGCCCTCACATAATAAGTAAAATAGAGTTCACCTGTGTGTAATTTAATCTCAAAATGAATGCAACAAACGTCAGCCTGAAACATTGTAAAACATGGTGATGGCAGCATCATGTTGTGGGAATTCTTTTCTTCAGCAGGGACAGGGAAGCTGGTCAAAGCTGATTTGAAAATTGATGGAGCCAAATAGAGTATTTTTAGTATTCCCCCCCCCCCCGACTAATTTAGTCATATTCAATTCCTAACCATCAATAAGGGGCTGCCACATTAAGGCCACTACTACCACTCAGCTGGGAGGGCCGAAGACTATGAAGACTATCCGAACCATGTGACGCCAGTTGACCACGTCTTTCCGAATTGCTCGCTCACGCGCCGTTGGGGTTGATGTAACACACTCGGAAGACAGCGCTATCCGCTCCTTCCGCTTGCGTGAGTTCACAGACGCCCCTGATTGGCTGTAGAGCCGTGATTAATGTGGGAACACTAAGTACCTCTCATCCCTCGACCAATCAGCTCTCTCTAGATCTCCGGCTGCGAGAGGTTACACCCGGCATCACCCGGGAATCGAACTCACGATCTCCGAATGATAGGGCAAGAACTTTTACCACTGCGCCACTCGAAGACCAAATACAGGACCATATTAAAAGAAAATCTGTTAGAGTCTGCAAAAGAGGGGAGGAGGTTTACCTTCCAGCAGGACCATGACCCTTAACATACAGTACAGACAGAGGTACAATAGAGGTGCTTTGTTTAGTTCAAAGCATATTCATGGCCCAGTGAAAGTCAATAAATTGAGAATTTGTGGCAAGAGTTGAAAATTGCTGCTGTTCACAGATGCTCTCCATCCAATCTGACTGAGCTTGAGCTATTTTGCAAAGAAGATGTGCAAAGCTGGTGGAGACAGACCCCAAAAGACTTGCAGCTGTAATTGCAGCGAAAAGTGGTTCTACAAAGTATTGACTCAGGTGGCTGAATACAAATGTATAGAAATTTATTTAATAAATCATTTATTATTTTCCTTACTCTGCACAATTACACAATTATGTTCCACTTTGTGTTGGTCTATCACATAAAACCTAAATTAAATACATTTATGTTTGTGGTTGTAACATGACAAAGGGTTAGGAATACTTTATATATATATATATATATATATATATATATAATGTTCAACTGTGCTAAACTTCAGTGTATCATTCTTAAAAATCCTTATAATTAAAATCTTACAAGATCCTTTAAAAAATCAGTTGTATTGAGAACAAATACAAAACACCAGCGGTTTCACTACTGCTCTCCGCTCACCGTGTGATCTCCAAACAGACTATCCTGAATGTTTTGCATTGTTGTGACAGAGTAATGGAATGTAACATATCAGGGATAATTAAGCGGGCCGCCCATCATTAGTTCATTAAAGGATCATTCTTGTATCTTCAGAAATCTTCAGGAGTTTTTTAAACCAAGACCTGGCCATCACCTAATCCTGTTGTAATCCAGGCTGAGTGTAAAACTCATAAACTCTATATAAACAGCAGGCAAAATGAAACAACATACAGTGTGTCATGTGACATATGGCAAGGAGAGATAACCCTCTTCCATTTCCCTTCATATATTAATAGCTGATGTTTCAGCACTCAAAGTTCTCCAGCTGTCAAAAGTTCACCTCCTAACAGCTGTTCTAGAGCGCGCGTACAACTGTACATTAAACTTACACATACATACATGTGCTTAAATAATAATATTAAAACCTCTTCTGGCTATGAGAAGACTTCTTTACAAGCTTTGTTAAATGATGATGATGAATGATGATGATAAACTAACCTGTTCTTGCTCCGTGTCTCAGGTCCTAACCCCGGACTGCGGCTCTCATTGCGGTTTCTCTCTTCTCTAACACACACATCCGCGTCATTGTATCACACGCTTCCCTTCTCAACTGTTACATTTCCCATCCGCGTTCCGTCAGACCACGCCTCCTAATTCGAAGATCCGCTAACGCTGTTTCCCAAACGCTGCACTGCGATTGGCTGATGCGGGAAATGACACGTGACTTCTGACCAACCACCGTGTAGAAAGGCAGGTTCTGTACGAATACCGGTGGGTAGAAATAGCGCTGCTAAGAAATGCGCTGTTCCTTTGTGGAGATTTTGCTTTTGGTCCTGATATATTATTCATGTAATTCATGTAAGCCTAGCACACACACCCATCCGTCCTGATAACAGGCTTTCAGTTGTAAGGAAATGGGGAAAAAATAATAAATAAAACAAAGATAAAAATCAAACCAGAAAAACAAGTGTGCTTCTTAAAGCAAAACACACTGCAAACACGCAATGTAAATGATACAAATTAAGCTTTATATTCTATAAATAATATCTATTACATGTATAATAATTATTAAGTAAGTATTTGCATATATGTTTACAGTCGCTACGATTTTAATGCTATTTTCCCCAAGCTTTTAGTTTTTACCGTAAACCCCCCCCCCCCCCGTGTATACCGGGATTTCCGGTCAGTTTCCTGCTCATGCTTTATAACAGGGCTGAAAGCCACACACCTTAAATGATGAACGCACTAATAAAATATAATAAATTGTATGTTATCTACCTTGTTTGGAATAAAAACGTGTTATATTCTTAAATAATAAAAATGTTTTTGTTTTTTGCCTTTCTAGTCTAATAGACTCTTTACGGTAATCCTGGCCCGAGATTAAGGCTAAACGTAATAGTTTACTTGTGTGACATAGTTGTCATGGCAACGGCTGTAAGGTTATGTTGAGGAAAGTGAGACTACTGCGTCTTCTCTGTCAGTGAACATCACATGTCCTGTGAGGGGTCATGATCCAAATGTGCAAAGTTTAATAAAAAAGTAATTTGCTTATCACCAACTGTTCAGGACCTGAGAACCCCTGCTTCACAATGCTTATGGTAGCCATTAAAGAACAATGGGACCTGAAGGGGAACATACCTTCACTGCCTGGCCAAAAATAATGTCACACACTCTAACGTTTCATTCAGTCACCTTTAGCTTTGATAACAGCACAAAATGTGGTATCCAGTTCATGGGTAAAAATGATTCCTCATGCTCTCTTTCACAATTTGTCTCTTGGAATATGCTCGTGCCATGAGGAAAGAAAACATGGTAACATAGGTTTCTAGAAACGTAGGACACTGGAAACAGACTACCTCAGTAACATGGGATACTGGGAATATAGGACCCTGGTAACATATGATCTCAAGAAAATGGGATCCTATGTTACCAGGGTCCTATATTCCCAGGACATGGGATTCTGGTAACATAGGACCCTATGACTGCAGAATAATGAACACTGGAACCATAGAACCAATTTAGGACCTTGGTAACATGGGATTCTGGGAACATACTGTACCTGTAGGACTCTGGAAAAAATAATGCCTCAGTAACGTGGGATCCTGGGACATAGGACTCTAAGAACATATGACCTTTGGTGACATGGGATTTAGAATGTTTTTAAACCCAATACTCTTTAAGAGAACTTTAGGTTGTCTTCAGGGAAACATTAGTATTACAAAAATTTGTTCTAAAGATGTCCCAAAAGGTCTCTAGTCCTTAATAATATGTCAAAACTACTACTACATCAGAACTTTACTATGTGAATTGTTAATCTCCTTATCTCCTTAAGAAGAAGAAGAAGGGAAAAATGAAATAATTTAAAACACTAAATTGCACCATGGATACAAAATATTATAAAAATTAAATAAAAAACAATCAAACTGTATGTATGGGTACACTGATTAAATACATACATAAATACATACAGTACATACATACATACATACATACATACATACATACATACATACATACATACATACATATGATGGCTGTTCAAATCAAACTGGGACTTTTGATTGTGCAATATAACTGAACACTGTTCTGAGAGTAAAAACTACCACCTCATAGATAGATAGATAGATAGATAGATAGATAGATAGATATGATATGATATGATATGATATGATATGATATGATATGATATGATATGATATGATATGATAAAAAGTTAGAATAGAATAGATTTTTTTTTTATTCAAAGTAAAATGTTGCAGTTCCTCTATGATCCCTCCAGGTGGTGGTCTAAACTATTCATACATTGGGCATGCAGCATGTGTGGTAGGAGCAGCTGGATTTGTTTAGAATTGTAGGAAAATCTAAATGTATACTGTATATATATTGAATCTGTATATTTATAAAATTGGAATACTTACAGAATTACAATACAAATTAAATTGGCACCTCGGTATCATGATATTATCATATTAGAGGATGCCTGGTCATTGCCACATATTTATTGATGTATGTATGGATGGATGGATGGATGGATGGATGAATGTATGGATGGATGAATAGATAGATAGATAGATAGATAGATAGATAGATAGATAGATAGATAGATAGATAGATAGATAGATAGATAGATAGATAGATAGATACTAAAAAAATCTAATGGCACCATGGGTACATATTTAAACAAACAAACAAACAAACATGATTTTAAATTATGAAAAAGTTAAGAAAATAAAATTTACCACAGCATACTGCACTATGGGTACAATAAAATACATGTTAAAACACTAATTCATAGTAGACAAAATAAGTAGAGTTCTTTACTAAAGAAGTAAAAGCGCAGCAGCTTTGTAAGAACCGAATGAATACAAATCCTCTTCTGTGTCGTAACAGATTTGCTTTCTCAGAGGATTAACGTCATGTCTGAGAAACGCTTGGTCTCAGCCTGTGCCTACAGTGATACCCTGAGTAAAGGATACCAGAGCAACTGTTTGCTGAGAGGATGCATTATGGACATGCTGTTGAATATATTCTATAAGCCACGAGTGGACTGTTGGGACGCAGTTGGATCCCTACAGATGTCTCATTCCCAATCAGGGGAAAAAACACTTTGTGAAACCAGCCGTGTTTCAATTTATAGCAAGTACCTTAGAAAGTTCATTTCTTACAAAGTAATGGTAAGAAATAATCAGCGTTTCTGACTAAAGTTCAGAACATACAGTAGTAACACGAGGAAAGGGATTAATATTCAGATTGTGCTCTGGAGTTGTTTCACTTGATTTTCTGGAAGGCCAATAACATATATTATATTCATAGGGATTAATGAAATTATCTCTGTGCAGGTCACGCCTCTGAAGTTGCAGGTGAATACATCAAAAATATCTTAAGCTAAATGTAAGATAAAGGCAGAATAAGATCCAGTTTATTTTAGAAGTGCTAAAAGCATGGTTAAATGTTTGTGTGATCATGTAGTTTTATTTCAAACCACATCCTGATTTTAAAATGATATTGCCATTTTTTAAAAAGGTAATAAAATTTTATATATAATATGTATATATATATATATATATATGGCATGTTTTATAGTACTATTTATCTCTCATAGATATGAGCCTCTTTTACTGGTCAGTTGGTTTGATCTGATTTTAATCCACTGGTCGATCATCCATGAATAAGTATGTCAGTGTTTGGTGTCTATGAATATCTTAATAGGAAAAGTCTCTGGGGGTCTGGTAAATATCTGTACATCCGTTATGTCATGGTTAAATGGGACCTTCATGTGTAAAGATGACGAGGTATTAGAGAAGAGTAATAAATAATTAAAAGTTACTAAATAACATGGAAAATACGAGGGGCATTCAAGTCAAACCGGGACCTGATTGGATGAAAGGTTTTGTGATTGACAGTTACAGAAGACAGTACGGTGATGAGTCTCTTGGCCACAATACAACATTTGAAAGAAGGCCGTACGTCTGCGAATGACGATCCTGGTGGGTGTAACTCTGAGCCCACTGCAGTAGTTTCCATGAACATTCAACCTGATCCTTAAAAATCGACCCATAACTTGTGAGGGAAGAAGAGAGACACATTTGTACAGTATGTGGGAAATGTATACATAATCATTCAGCAACACCACTTGTACATTACAGGAACGTCTTCGCTACATCCCCTATACAGTCCTGACCTCGCCTCAAGCCACGGGCCATTAAAGGAGTTCCTGGGAGGCCAGTGTTTCCGACATGAAGCAAACAGAAGGGTATCATGGATCCAGCATACTGAGAAAACTTTCTACCTTGATGCTACCCAACCACTAGTGAATAATAAGTGGGATAAGTGCATTAGTGTAGCAGGGGATTATATACAAGTAGAGACATAAAGGGTGTTTTTACTCTCGAAACTGTGTTCAGTTGTACTGCTGAAACAGGCTTGGTATTGCTCTGGGTGACCTGGAAAAAGGGATAATGTTTACACAGTTTTTTAATAATGCTCTAGTTGCCGATTTATTCCTGTCCTATTTAATGGTTTAAAATGACATGCATCTTAAACCGGTTTAAATACAAAAAAAGCTTAAAACTAAATGAACTAACCCATTCCGAAAACTCTGGAGGAAGTTCTGAAGTTTGGAATGAAAAGTATATACAGCATATACAGTATAACTTGAAATTTGCAGGATAAAGAGAATTTCCATCATACAGTATGTATATGCTTGAGTGACTTTAATTCACCTTTACTACATTCATATGAAAAGATCTTATTATGTCTTGTCTTATATAAAAATGTCTTCTTCTTTTTTCTTTTTTTTACTTTAAGTAAAACGCTCTGCTATTAATTGAGTGGGCGGAACTTAATTGTGGCTCTGTTCAGGTTAGAACGACAAGCTTTTAGACAAAAAGGTAATGAAAAGGAGATAAAAAGGGAGTCTTTTGAAATACAGGAGAAATTCTTTCCCTTTGCAGACTTTAAACAATACGGTACGATGTAGGAGGTAGGTCAGTTGAGATCAGATATGGTTTCCTTTGGCAACCAGTGTCCATATTTAGATTGAATGTCAGGCAGATTGATATATATATATATAATACAGAGAGAGAGAGAGAGAGAGAGAGAGAGAGAGACCTGTGCTCTGTGAAGTTGCCCCTTCCCAATGAATCTTGACTGATTGACAGGTCCGCTTTATCTGTGCAATATCGCCCCACGCACGTTCTGATTCGTCTTTCGCTAGCCTTGTGCGACACTGTCTGAGGAACAAATTAACCCCGGCAGCAGGCTGGAGAAAGGCCCCGAGTCGGCTAATCAGTGCCTGATTACAGCGGCGATGCTCTGGGAGATGCACAGGCCAAGGGTGCTGCTAGTGATTGGGCTTTCACTGCTCTGCTTTGTGTGTGTGGATCTTTTTTTTTCTTCTTTTTCAATCAGCCCGCAGCTCAAGTGGCAGCCGAGGAATACCAGCACAGCGCGCTTCTAATCAATGCAACCATGAGTGGCAAATGAACAGTCTCGATGTGCGTTAGAGCATAAACATACACACATTCTGTATTCACAACCAGAACTGCTTCTGTAAAGTGTTATGCACAGAGCTGTCTCTGTTTCATTTTTAGTTTGTGAGGCAGCTAATTGAAGGCTGCGCGCTAATTTGGACGAATGGTGGCTCTTTGTTTCACAACTTTGTCTGAATAATGTTGCTTGTTTGTAACAGCAAGACTGAGACATTGTAATATTTTGCATGTAGCTGCTACAATATATTACTCATGGAGGCTCAATATCAATAAATTGCAATATATATATTATTATATTATAATATATATATTGCAATGTAGATTATATACAGTATATATATATATATGCTACTAAAACCGGTATTTAAAGTTTACAGTATATACCATTATATACCATATGCCATTTTTATACGTTTATTTACATCACTGGCCACTTCATTAGATACACCTTGCTAGTACTGGGTTGGACCCCTTTTTCCCTCAGCTCTGCCTTAATTCTTCATGGTATAAATTCTACATGGTCCTGGAAAAATTCCTTCGAGAGTTTGGATCATATTGACATGATATCATCATGACATCAGTTGCTACAGATCATCCTGCTGTAAATCCATGATAAGAACCCACCACATCACCAACGGTGCTTTACTGGAGTGAGCTCTATCTGGTATCTGGGGATGCCATTTGCTCTCATTGTCATGTTCAAGAAAGCACTTTGAGATGATTTCAGCTTTGTGACATGGCGTGTTATCCTGTGGTCAGTACGGGGTGGACAGGGTCAGGAACCACATTCAGGTCACCTGTGGTGTTGAAACGATGCTGAGTTGGTAATAAATGTGCCAAAAGAATAAATAGTCCCCACACTATTACACCACCAGCAGCCTGAACCATTCATACAAGGCAGAACAGATCCATGATTTCATTTATCTTTTACACCATATTCTGACCTTACCATCTGAATGACTCGTCAGACCAGGAAATATTTTTCCAATCTTCTATCGTGCAATCTTTTGCCTCAGTTTCCTGTTCTTAGCTGGAGCCCATTTGCTTCAAGGTTCAACACATGTTTTGCATTCAGAGATGCTCTTCGGCGAACCTTGACTTTAATGGGATGTTATTTGAGTCAGTCTAGCAGCTCGAACCACTCTGGACATTCTTCTCTGACCTCGGGCGTCAACAAGGCATTTTCACCCAGAGAACTGCTGCTCACCAGATATTTTCCCTTTTTCACACTGTACTGTAAATCGCTTTTCTTCTCCATTCCGATGCTCGGGTTGAACTTCAGCAGATCATCTTGACCATGTCAACAAGCCTAAATGCATTGAGCTGCTGCTATGTGATTGGCTGGTTAGATATTTGTGTTAACAAGAAGCTGAACAGGTGTACCTAATGAAGTGGCTGATGAGAGTATATTTGTTTAGTATGTTTTAAAGTGAATATGTGGAGAGTGGATCCATGTATGTTCCAGGTGTTGGGAATACACACTACACAGTAGTCACCCATGTATTTCCATTTTTTATACTTTGCAGTTTCATGTCCATCATGCACTGGTACCCTGAAGTGATACTGGGTGAAATATAAGACGACTTGTCAGATACCATCTCTATAGTCTACAGTGAACATTTACACTTCACCAAGAGCTTCCAGATGGGCTTTTGAATTTCCCATTCAATTTACTTCTACATGCACGTTTTAATCCATGCGTGATATTGCAACACTTCTCCCCCCACCTGCTTGGGAAAGGTTTCCTCTCAGTGAGACACAGACAGCCATCAGTTAGATAATTCTGTAGAGTGGAACAGCTCTGGTTGTGTATAACAAGGATGAATTCCTCCCTGAAGAACATTTCTGATTCCTTCATATTCTTAGGTTCGCACATGTCGAATTTCTTTTTTTATCTGAGAAGACATTGCATTTGTGTTTCTTTTTGTTTTAATGTATGTTTAAGGTACTATTAAACATTAAACACCACCAGGAGAACTTGCACCCCCACGATCCGGGTTCGCTTCCATCAGGGATCCTGATTGTGATTGTTGTTATTTTAATAATGCATAAAACCATATGCATTATGCTTACGCATTTCTATTCACTCACTCACTCATCATCTACACCACTTAATCCTGTATTCAGGAGACTTAGGGCACATGGCAGGGTACACCCTGGACAGGGTGCCAATCCATCGCAGGGCACACAGACATACACACATACACTCACTCATTCACACACTACGGCCAATTTGGGAACGTCAATTAGCCTAACCTACATGTCTTTGGACTGTGGGAGGAAACCGGAGTACCCGGAGGAAACCCACCAAGCACGGGGAGAACATGCAAACTCCATGCACACAGAGACGGGAATCGAACCCGGACCCTGGCGGTGCAAGGCGACATTGCTAACCACTACACCACCTGTATACAGCCCTGCATTTCTATTCATGTTAGTCAATTTATTTCTGTTTCTATAATCATAAAAAAGGTTTTCCCATGGTGATAAAGGGAGTTTACATGAGTGCAACCTTATAATATAGCTAGATAATATTATAGGCGACACAGTGGTGTAGTGGTTAGCTCGGTCGCCTTGCACCCCCACGATCCGGGTTCGCTTCCACTTTGGGTCTTTGCATGTTCTCCCCATGCTTGGTGGGTTTCCTCCCACAGTTTACATGCAGATTAGGCTAATTGCTGTTTCTAAATTGCCATAGTGTGTGAATGAGTGTGTGAGTGTGTCTATACAGTACGTGTGTGTGCACCTTGCGATGGATTAGCAACCCATCCAGAGTGTACACCATCTCAATGCTTCAAGTTTCCTGCAACCCGGAATAAATCTGCAACCCCGTAATGCAGTATAAAGGGGTATATACGATGAGTGAGTGAGAGAGTGAGATGATGTGTACTGATCTATACACTGATCTGCCATAACATTGACACCACCACCAGGAGAACTGAATGAGACTGATTATCAATTACATACCAGTAAACATACAGTACATACCGGGACAGGATCATGGGCACCCAAGGCTCATCTAAGCCTGTGACCAAAGTCAACACTGGACATGATAGATACTGTAGGTATCAGAACACCCAGTGTAACACAGCCTGCTGTGTATGCGGCTTAGCAGGCAAAGAGTTCAAGGTTGTTGATCCAGCCTCCAATTTCCCCAGATCTCAATTGATGAGGATCCACGAGAAGCACCGCTCAAACTAGACTGATCTACGCAGGCCCCGTCACAACCTGCAGCACGCAACAGATCCGCTGGTGTCCTGCAGAGCCATGCCTGAGCTGCCCAAATGGTACCAAGGGAACCCAAAACCTAGGTCGTTTTAATGTCAATGCTGACAAAGGTATGGCTGATGCATGTGTATCTATATACCGTACTATGAGACAAAATATTATTTGAAAAAGTTTTCATGAGCCGCAGTATGAAATCATGCCAAGGCTGGTTTCATTCGTCTCACATGGTGCCCCAGTTGGTGGTTCTCGTGTGGTGTGAAGGGGAGCATCAACTAGCTATTGGGAACTGGCAAGGCCAGGTGTGGAAGAATATGGGGGATTTTTGTTGAAAACATATTTTCCACAGTTTGTATGTGTGTTTTTGATTTTTTTTTTTTTTTAAGATAGATTCAATGAAATACCAAGGTCCATGGTCTCTCTGTGAACCAAATAAACCTACATAGGCATAGTGAAGCCTGGAGAATTCAATCTCAGAATCATTACGGTTTATGGTTTATGTGTCTGTTTATACCTTATTTATTGGGCTATACAGCCAGTGTGCCTTAGCACCCCTGAGGGAGAGAGAGAGAGAGAGAGAGAGAGAGAGAGAGAGAGAGAAGGTGATAGTGCTAGGTAAAATCCAGTTACTGGTAGATATGATGTTGAAGTGAGAGCTGTATATGGCTTAAGCCGACTAAACCCATTTCCCACATTTATGATTCATGCTATGGATCAGTACTATTTCACAAATTGTAAGTAATTATACAGCAAGACTTTGGCTTACCAGGGTGTGTCAGGGTGAATGGTCGTGATTCATAGCTTGCCAGATTGGCAAAGCTGTGGCTTTTTATTACTCATACTGTAGTTCTTGCATGGGTACACTTTATGTTTCTGTTGAATTATTCAAGGTCATTTGTGGTCTTCGGTAGTCAAGCACAGACAACTGTAGTCAGCCAAGGGGATAGAGAAACTCACAAAGCACTACAGCTGTAAGTGTGTATTTTCAGTAGCATCTACAAGTGGCTACGGCTATGGCTATGGTGAACAGCTACAGAATGGTTAGCTATGAGAAACTACAGCAACAGCTATAGCATACATACATACTGTAGAGCAAAGCACCAGGATGGTGACCATCAGTCATTTCGTACAGTAGGTTATCTTAGATCCCTCTGTAGGGATCCACAGACAAATAGCACATTGTAGAGCTATTTGTAAGGTGATGTTGTTGTTGGTCTTTCGGCTGCTCCCGTTGAGAGATTGCCACAGCAGACCATCTGATCCTCACACAACTTGGCACAGGTTTCACGCCAGATGCTCTTCCTGATGCAGCTTTCCCATTGGTTCCATCGCTGTATCCAGTGGCTGGGGTTTGAGCTTCGGGTGGAAATCGAACCCAGGTTTCCTAACAAAAATCCACCATTTTATTCCAAATTTGGCCACGGCAGTTGTAAGTAATTGTCACTACTGTAACCATGTCCTTAATATAGCAAGTCAATGGCATTTTGATGAGACATAGCTCTGTCTCTGCCTACACCACATCATCTAAGAGCCTCAACAAGCCATCATTAAACATTAAACGCGAATGCTTTGGAGCAACAACAACAAAAACAACAACAAAAAAGTGGGAACTGGGCTTGAGATGATGTTTGGTGAAGATTCTGTGATAGTCCTGCATTTCTTTTGTATAAATTGATAAAAAATGGATTCAAAGATACACGATTTTTCACAGATCAGCTGAAAAAAAATTCTCCAAAAATCGTCAAAAAACTT
The DNA here is from genome assembly GCA_003987875.1 of Clarias batrachus. Taxonomy (NCBI): domain Eukaryota; kingdom Metazoa; phylum Chordata; class Actinopteri; order Siluriformes; family Clariidae; genus Clarias; species Clarias batrachus. The sequence goes on from QMIH01000130.1 coordinate 303,332, forward strand.
TTTTCTTTGAAACGTTTCTTTGAAGACGAGGCTTCGGATACAGGCAGCACTAGCAACACTCGAGCTGATTCTACTGTAGATACTATTTTTACATGCAAGCTGCTGGTTTTAGTGCGTTAATGTCATTATGACTATTCTACCATCTGTGAATACTCACTGCACGCACCCCTGACGCAAGAGCAGCGCATGTCCTCAGGCTGGGAGGATCTTTAACAGCAGACATTCGCTCATGTTGGCTTTCCCTACTTCACTACACTGAGCAGCAATTACTGTACACTAGTCATTTACACTACTGTACATACATACATACATACATACATACATACATACATACAGCATCTTCTGTATTTCTATACCTGTATGTTTTACATTATATTAAGGCTTAACTCATGCTTTGGTTTAATAAGAAAATGATAATACTTTAAATATGCCCATCAGGAAAAAATAATAAACTCTAAGTCATCTACTGTAGGAATAAAAAGTAAACTTTTACAAGCAGTTTAAAGACTTCCAGCACTAATAGGTTTAATGTGATTGATGAAGAGCATTTACATTATTAAAAGTCTACTTGGGAATTATTTTGTTTTGAACACTCACGTTTAAGCTATAAATCCTAACAGAATGTAGGGTTATGGTAAAAATGTTCACTTTTTTTCCCCCCACAGGTACAATATAAGGCAGAAGTGTACAGTTTATCGTTCAGCTATTTAAAAATAGAAATATATAGCCTTAATAACTTTTATCAGCATATACCTATTATATGCTGCAGTCTTTACTGTGCGTTTGAATGGGTCCGTCTTATGAAAATATTGCTTAGTACTGGTATATACATATTATTAGTAGTTGTAGCTATTATGATTCATTAGCTGTTAACGTACAATACCTGGCCAGAAACCTTTAGTTCAAACATCTTTAGCTTTGATTACAGCACACCGATTCTTGTATGAAAAGGATTCTTTATTCTCTCAGAAACACAATTTGAGTCATCAGGGAAGAAAAAAAATTCCAAATTTAAAGCTTTTACAACCGCAAGAAAAA